>PQWD01001841.1:22677-78078 GCA_019425675.1 Leucinodes orbonalis | reverse complement strand
TTGGATTTAGCGAGTATTTCGAATATTTATATGTATATGTATGTGTTATATTATCTATGTATACATGTATATGTGTATTTGCTGAGGCATTCAACAACTTTATTTTTTGTTGTTTAATTTGACTGCTTATTTTGATATTTCAACATTACCTGTGGGGGTTTGTTATTGGCTCTTTATTGTTACCTTTATTTTATACGTTTATTGTAACTATAGCTGTAAACCACCCTGTTAAAATAAAATAAAATAATAAATAAAATAAAACTGACGCGACGGACACACTTTTGAGTGAAATTGTGCAACTATTTTAAGGCATTTACAGACAAAAAAGAGGAACTTTCCTGTGTGATTACGGCTATCACTAAATAATACATTTCATATCAGCATGACACATATTTACGATTTCCTTTTGTCTTTTGTTACAGTTTCTAATTGAATTTTATATAAAAAAAGTTTCTTTAATATTTTAATGCGTAATGTATTACCCTTAGTGGGATCACGAGTGAAGATTAATTAATTGAATAAATAATTTGTGACTATCGTTTGCAGAATGCAAAGCGAGCAGTAATAGCAACAAAAAGCAGACGGCCGCCGCCGCCTGTTCAAAATACGCCAAATAACAAGAGTAAGTCAAATCAACTATTCAATACAAACGTTATACGTTGAGACGTCGGCAACTACACCAAGGGTTCCGGGTTCGATCCACGGGCAGTACAAGCATTTGTGTGAATGAACATGTCTGTTTGTAATGGTCTGGTATTTTCTTTGTATAATATGTATGTATTTACAAAAAAAATGTATATAAGTATGTTTATCCGTTGTTTAGTACCCATACTACAGGCTTCACACTTAACTTGGGGCTGGATGGCGCTGTGTGAATGTCAGTGGATATTTATTTATTTATATGTACGTTTATCCGACGCTCTTTCGATAAAGAAAATCATCGTGAAACCTGCGCACGCTTGCGAGGAGATTCAAAGGTTGTGCGTGAAGTCGGAAAATCCGCACTGGGCACGCGTGGATGACTAAGGCCCATACACCCTAAATGGGTGGGCTCGTGCGCCTCGGTTAGGACGTATAATGAGCTGGTGATCACACATCACTCATAATTTTCTACTGTTTTACTTTTTCTACGTGGATATAATTTAAAATGTGCTTTAATCTGCGAAAAATGAATGTTCATGGTTTTGTAAATTAAATAACAAATACTTTATCTAATTATTACATAACATATGGTAGACATTTATAAACAGCCTAGAGTTTGTTTATTTATATTTATTATGTTTGAAGACCCACGTAGAGGTGTCGGCTCTTATACCTATGATTCCGGGTTCGATCCCCGGGCAGCACAAGCATTTGTGTGCACGAACATGTCTGTAGTATAATATGTATGTATATAGAAAACATTATGTATATTAAATTAGTTTATCCCTTGTTTAGTCCCTATATTACAGGTTAATACTTAGTTTGGGATTAGATGGCGCTGTGTGAATGTTTGTGGATATTTATATGTCATCATCATCATCATCATTACAGCCTAATTATGTCCACTGCTGAACGAAGGCCTCCCCTAATGATTTCCACGCGGACCGATCCCTTGCAGTTGACATCCATCTGCTACCTGCCACCTTAACCAGATTATCAGACCATCTGGTTGGGGGTCGGCCTACGCTTCGTTTTCCGTTACGCGGACGCCACTCGAGAACCTTTCCGCCCCATCGGCCATCGGTTCTACGCACTATGTGCCCTGCCCACTGCCACTTCAACTTGCTTATCCTTATTTATATGTATTGATTATTATTGTTTGATATTTTCACAGATTTAAGACTGAAAAAGGGTATGAAGACGGCGAAACAACGCCTAGGTAAAATCTTAAAAATACACAAGATGATATATTAAACGTAGCATAACATATTGTAAATCTATAGTCTAGTTAAGTGTGCGTGCCGCGGCGTGCGACAGACGGTAGATGTATATTTTATATATGTATATGTGTTAGGGCACGGACCAATGTGTGTTGTGGGTATCTTGCCCTATATTTTAGTCTGTGGTTGGATGCGTTCACATTATAAATATTTTTTCTCATTGCATAGATTCTTAACTAGAAAATAATGTTTTTAATATTACTAGTAATATTCGAAATTTTTATAAAGTCTGAATTGCTATTTTGACATTTGTATGATATTTGATCTATCGGCAGATTTATATTTATCTCTATTGTCAGTGATGTAATTAAGATATGCTTTTCTCTCTTACACGATCTCTTTTATAAATAATTACTGTGTATTGCAGTTTCTCTATACGAATTGTTGTTAAAATTTTGACTTAAACTATATGTGAACGCGTCATAAACCATAAAACATATACAAGTGATAATAAACATACATGGTGTAAAACGAATCGCTTTACGTACCACTACTTGACGTTGATGTAATATTTAAGAATATATTTATATTTTTTTTATGCATCAAAAACCTTTGCTTTATTTACAGCGCATAATAAACGCAATGATCTCATTCGATTGAAATGTGAGTATAAAAATCTTTATTCAACGTCGAGTGGTGAGGAAAAGTCATACATTAGCCGTAAGATATATTTTCGATTTTTATTAATGTTTTTTTGTTGACTGTACATTGTGTACTTGGTCTTTTCTAGCGTTGTGTTGATTCTAAATTAATTATTATTCTAATATAATCACAGGTGATGCATGAATGGGGTTATAAAACTAAAATGCCTTTCTCTTTAAAAAAAAATACCCCAAATATTATGCATCTCTATATGAAAGAAGATCTGATAATATTCTTAGCGATTAATGAAATTGGTTTAGAGGTTAGTTTTCTATGTGATAAAACAATCTTTTTTTTATATGACAGATGCTTTATAAATCTTGATAATATTTCATAAATAAATTATTATAAATAAATGTCTGTCGGATTTAAAAGTGGATATTATTCGCTATCCAATTTGGATCACGATTTTCATGGAAACATATAAGTAAAATTTATTAACAAAAAGAATTCTAAATATAAACTCACCACCGATTCATATTTTGTATATAGCAGTAAAGTTATAAACATGTGTTGGATGTTGCTTTTCACGTGGTTTGTTATGTTTTTTAGTATTACGTAATATATGTGTTCTCTCGCTGTTATTTCGTTGTACTGGTTGATTTGGGACGGACGCAAAATCGTTAAATACCTGTCGGATATATAAAATATACAAATAATTACTAAAAAGTCCCTGTAGTTTTAATGATTATTATTATTTATTAAAATTACTAATCAAAAAGATTGACAATGTTATGGCAACATTGCACCTTGTAAAACTACTGCAGTGTTGTGTATTTAATGATTAATTCTCCCAGAATGATTGGAAATATTGAATATAAAGTATGCTTAGTAGAACATTAATTTTGTCGATACATATTGTAATTTAAAAAGATAACTTTTTGATCTTTGGATCAAAAGCCACGTTTCCAAATAATATCTATCAATACATGTCTGTTCCTAGTGATTCAATCTATCCGAAATATATTCTGTTCAAAGGATATGTGGATGTGCTAAAAACCAGCATGAAAGAAATAACAATATAGCAATAGTTTTAGCAATCGAGGCATAAGCTATAATTTTTTATATTAAGTCTATTCAGCTTAATATAATGATCTCCATTCAAGCTTTTCGATTTGACGTGCGTAGTCATTTCCGTATAAAAAATGCAATTATCGCCATCGCCGATGATGGTAGGCAAGATAAGATGACGCTGTAGAAGAATAATAATTATAGATAAAAGGTGGGTTATCATGTGCAATATGGATAGTATAAGTATGTCTTTAGTACGCGACAAGTTGAGACGGCAATTTTCTAGTGTTGTGACATTAATTACTAGGTAGGTAGTTTATATCGACATTTTTTAGGCAACAAAATAAACGTAACATGAATTAAATTAGGTTTCTTTCATTCATCTTAGGGTATTGTCGTAAAAGCACTCAAGACCACACTAAAATTACAATTGTTGATTGCCAAACAATAAATAAGAAAACAATGACATCTAATTAATTTTCATGTAGATAAGAAATGAGCTAGTAAGACAATATAAAACGTGATGATGAAGCTACCGAAGTCATTTTAAAACAAATTATAACGTGAGTGAGATTTAATCGATAAACGCGGTCGATATGGGCGCGTGCAGCACTAATACTGCGTCGATCGCGGATGACGTATGCTTGCTCAGTGTCCCTTCCCCCGCACCCCATACCCCGATAGCCATCTCGAATTGTCGCGTACTATACCTATTTTCTGCCATTCAACTTAAAATGTAAATTTTCCTATTTTATTTACACCTCTGTGATCTATCTACTTAATGTTAGTGAAAGACATTATCTTAAATATTATTGTTGGCAATTATATTATTATAAACTTTGTATGAAGTTATTTTGACTTTAAAAATTTTGCGTCTGCCCCCTAAAGTAATATAATTCTATACAGGGTGAGTTTTCAATGTGAAAATCACAAATTATATTTTATAAGGTCTATGCGTGTAATGTGCGTTGATTTTGTAGTAATTATTTAACATCTTATGGTGTTTACAGTCGTGATAACTTTTGTAACTTAAATGCAACTTTTCAAGTACCTACTCATGCGTGGATGAGTCATCCAAGAGTTCCAAAATTTTCAACATTTATTTTTTACTTGGAAATATATTGAAAAGGCTGCATTTTTTCTTTTTCTATAAAAGATAAAGAACAAGGAACTTTTGTATGGATTCATCGCGTTTACTTTAATCAAAATGTAACTGATTGGTTTAATGTCAATAAATACATTAAACATAATAACTGTCAACTTAGATAAACAGTAAAGTGTCCGCGGCAAAATTCTGCCCATCGCGTCGGTTGGGCAGAATTCTAATTTAATTTCACATGTCATAATGATATAGTAGTGTGCTCCTCGTTTTGATTTTGTACTCTATCAGTGTCGCTTTAAGGTAAAAATTTAAATGTATTGTTATTGTTATATTTATGTTATAAATATAACAACTGGCATATTTTGGTTGACGTTTCTTCATGATTGTGCATTTATATAGTAGTATATTGTTTATCTAAGGCTGGCATGCTTTTTTAATAGCTTACTATTATAGGGTTGAAACATATCTATTTTTTTATATGTACGACTGTATCTCAATAAGTTATCAAACATAAGGCTAATAATTTCCTCTATAGGAACAGTGTTTGTGAACTGTTCCCAAATTGGAAATCCAGTTAATGGATAATTCATTAACAATTTCAGTTTTATAGCACTACGTAGGTATAAAATTGAAGCGCCTTTTTGCTTAAGTATAGTTTTTATTAAAGAATAATGAATGTAATGGACGTCTAATCGTTGATAGTTTTTTAAAATCAAAACATTAAGAGAACTCATGAATGGAGGAAAAGTAATTCAGGTGTGGCGCCATCTTTGTTATAATGAGCCAATCAAAGATCAGCGGGTTTGGTCGCACGTCGCAATGATGGCTCAGATGCTGTACGTTTTGACACTATAATGTCACAAGTTGCTGGCGACTTGTCAAACGGAATATTAAATAAAAAATATATATAACACATGTAATATGTTCGATTAGGTCTATTCACATTCACATTTTTATTTATTTATTGAATACATTGCCTTACAAACTAACAGAATTGATCCAAAACGTTTATAAGCACAGTTATATTAACAGAATAATTAGAATGCAAAATAAATATATTGTTAGTAAAGACATGCCACGTCTAAAGCTAAATTAAGCGTATTATATGTCATTACAATTAAATCTAAAATGTCAAAATAGATATAAAATTTAAAAGTCTAATGTATTTGAGTTAATTGGAGCTACAATATCAACGATTTGACGTGCAGAATGAATGGTAGCGTAACAAATATATTGTAAATTATGAATTATGGTGAATGTATATTGCTGTGACTGAGGAAAGAGGTTTCTAGACGTATCCACTTATACTGTGTTTTATTTAATCTAACCCTCTTGCAATGCTCGGTCAAGTGTTACTTATATTACTTAAAAATGACACCAAAATTAGCATTATTTAATGTTTATTTTTTCAAAATACAACAGTTTCTATCACATTGATCTGTGGATCCAATTAAAATTTATTTTTTTAATGACTGTTAAACTGACTAATCAGACTTCAAGTCTTCTTTAATCCGCAAAAGTCACTCCACTCTCAACCGTACGAGTATTTTTTAATACTTCAGGTAGGCAATATGCATTTCTGAATTTAGTCAACCTTCAATTTTTGTAGCGTCCGTGTTTGTCAGCCATATTTCCTCGTCATCAATATGCTCTTCAGCATACCATCCGCTTTTGAAGAAACTTTCAATTTCCAATAAACTACGTCCCTTAGTCTCTGGCAGGCTTACGAACAGAAATAAAAGAGCGAGCGTCATAGCCGTGGAGAATATTGCAAATGTACCGTGTACATAGACGGTTGCTAATAAACATTCTGTTATACTGATAGTAGCTGATGATGTAAATGACGTAACCACAGTGGCAACAAAACACCCAACTGCCCTGTATTCTAAAGGAAACACTTCACCAACCAAAGTTAATGGAATGGAAGTACATCCTAAATTGGCAAACGCGATATGTGACATTAACAAAAGAGTACCAATCCATGATCTATCATAATTGTTGTAAACCATGAACGAGAAAATACTTGTAAACAATAATAAGGTTAAAGAAATTACACCCGTAGATAACAAGACTATTCGATGTGTAAATAAAGCTAACAAAGCCAAAGATATTATTGATGAAGTAGTAATTATCGATAATAGGTATATTTCTTGTGAATTGTCACTGCCACTGATTGTTGAAAGTATGTGTGAAGCGAAATCAGTTAAATAATGCTTTCCAGCAGATTCTGTTAGGATCGAACCAAAAATGACAATAGTGAATGGTTTAAGAAAATTGCCATTCGTGCAATTCTTTAAAATACGGCTAAAATTTTCCAATAGCGTTGTAGTTTTAATTTTGGTCTTTTCAGTTTGCGATATCAAATCATTTAACTCAATTTCACAAGTTTTACTATCTTGATGTAACCAAATAAAATTGTTAAAGCTTTCTGCGTATCGTCTCTTCATAGCTAACCAATATGGACTTTCTGGCCAACTCAACGTTATTCCTAGTGATAATAATTGCAACATTAACGCTGCGTTTAAAATCGTATTCCATTTGTAATATTTTATCAAAAAGAACTGCAATATGTGGCCAATGTTCAATGCTGTTACTGTGAAATTGAGGAATATCCCTCTGTATTTTGGCGAAGTGTATTCTCCAATTATCATGATGCCAAGAATGTTGGTACTTCCGAAGGATATAGCGTTTAAAGATCTTGCATAAACCATGTCTATGTAGCCCAAGATGATAAGAAGGCGAAATATCAACCCTAAACTTATTGCCACTGTGTAGGTCAATCTTCTGCCTATTTTATCCATCAGTATTGAGGAAATCAGACTTCCGATGACTAAAAATGTAAACTCCCAATCTGAAAAATAAAAAAATAATTAAGAGTGTATTACTGTCTGTCTAAGAAAGGCATCTTCGACCTATTTTGTTTTAGTATTATATTCTTCTCATTTATTTATTTATTTATTCATTAGTTCACCAACATGTATTATGCACATTATAAACACGAAGGCACAAGCTAAATGGTATTACAATTATAGGTGAAGACAGGACGCTTATAACAACCACCGACAAAATTATATACTAAATGGGAAAACTTTAAAAATTATATACTAAATGAAAAGATACTAACAAAATAACATTGAATACACTTTTCTTTTGAGAACTTAAACATAGTTAGAAACAAATTTAGTAGAAAAATAAAAATATTTTATTACTTCTTGCTCAACACATTTTTAAAGCCACGAACATCAGTATCATAGGTAGACTGAAGTTAAATTACAGACTATTGTCAATCCTCTAGATAAATATGTCAATAAAAGGAAGAAATAATAGCTAGTTATCAATATATTCATATATCGCTTCCACATACCTATTTACAAATTGTTTAGCTCGACTTAAATTATAGCATGATCATGTGTCATTGTATTATGTTTAGGTAGGTGTATACCTACATTGAAATTTGTACTTATAGGTATGTAAGCCATAGCCGTGACTTGTAACCAGGTGTGATAATAAATCACAGAAACACCTGTTATGTGAAAAACATGTGGTCCTGACAAACTGACGTCACTATGTATGGCCACTTTTGTTCTTGGGTATAAGAATAAGAATAATTTATTTAATTTAATATATGCAATAAATGTGGTACATAATAAAGATGACAAATAATCAGAGATCACACATTTAGCTCACATGTCAGCATACAAATATTAACGATAAAACCTACAAAAACAAAGCGTGGACACAACAATTAATTATTACATTCGTATACATTTATCATTCACCATTATATATTGAACTCTTATTATTACACATAAGGCTTATTTTTTATAACAGAATAAAAATTATTTTGTATTAACCATTTTCTCAATGTAAACCTAAATCTTGTAAATGGAAGTTTCTTTATATCTGCTGGTATTTTGTTATATATATTTATACACATCGCGTAACAATTTCTTAAATACCGTGTTGTAGTAGAGTAGAATCTAATACTAGTCTATGAGGGTTTCTGGTGCTGGACTTATAATAATCCTTTGCTTCCGTAAAAAGGTAATACTTGGTTTTTACGAACATTGCTATTTCTAGTATATATCGAAGCTAATGTCAATATACCTAATAATTTAAAATACGGTCTGCATGATATGTCTGGCGCGATACCACATATCGCTCTGACACATCGTTTTTGAGCAATAAATACCTTATTTCCCCATAATATGATTCCATATCTAAGAATAGATTCCACATTTGCGTAATATGCAGTATTAAATAGTTTAGGTGTCAAAAAGGTATTGAACCTTAATAGTCTACAAATATGTATGAAAATTGGTTGAAATTGGTTGAAAATGAAAATGTTAACGGATTTTAATCCAATTAACAAATAAAGCTTACCTCTCGTAATTGCTTTAGGATCTTCTGTTTCAGATGTACATTTTTTCATTACGAGTCCATAGCTAAGGACATTGGAGAAAACTGCAGTCATTGTCCATATCTGGAACAAATTAATAAAACGGTATTAATCGCTTTGTAGTTATCATAAACATCAGCGTAAATAACGTCTTACTGCTGGATTGACCTTTAAGCAAAGTAGATATCTGAGGCGTTTGGAACGCCAACTCACATCACGCAGTGCCAGTGTAGTTTGTTTTTTTAAATTTTTTTTATGTTACAAAGTGAACATGTACGCTAGTGGCCAATACGCTCACTTGATGGTAGTTATACGCCTGACCATGACGGAGCTGCATTGAAGGAGGCCAACAACTAATATACAGTTATTATTCTCCATCAATGCCGCACTGCGTTCGTCGCAGGTCTCTTGTAATATAACCCACGTAATTTCAATAGCTACAGTGCCCTCATCCAGAAACACAAGAGTGCATAGCACTCTTATTTGACGGGACGATATCTGGCACTGCGGTGGCACACACCTAGACGACTTAGTATCAAGTCTACCACCAACTAAAAACAAATTTAGTGAGGGTAAACGAATACCATCCTAGCTGGGACTAACGTCCAACGTCAACATTTACCACACACATTAATCAATTAATAATATAAATAGCGATGTAAGTGAATACCGACGCTCTTACGGTGATGGAAAACATCGTGAGGAAACCTGCGCACGCCCGCGAAGAGATTCTAAGGTTATGCGTGATGTCGGCCAATCCGCACTGGACCCGCGAGGACGAAGCCTATGCACACTATACGGGTAGGCCCGTGTGGTGTTGTGTGTGCGTGTGCGTGGTGCGTGTGCGTGTGAAGTGTGGTGCGGTGCGCGGTGCGTGTGTTCTGTGTTGTGTGTGTGTGTGTGTGTGCTGGCGAATAACATGCTGCAGTGCATCGAGCACCAACATACTGATGTTAAATGACGGTCGCTCCCGCGCGTCACCCCCAGCTTTGTCCTCTCCGGTGACATAGAGATTTTTTCTGAAAAAATATCCCATAAGTCACCCCACGTCAGATATAAATATATATATAAGTCGCAGGGGAGGTTGAAAAGAGAAGAGTGATAGGATACTTTAGGGATGATGACTTATTCACATAGCTGTTCGTTGGTTCTGTAGAAGTATTTTACAATAATACGAGATATTGACATCATGGGATAAAGAAACACTTCTTAAAAGGTACAATTTTATGTAAATTTTTGTGCTACCAATTGCTGTTACAGAATAAAACACTGAATGAAATGCAATGTGTTTGACTATTTGTTCAGGTTGTATTGAATAACTGTAAATGATAAATGTCATGAGTAGGTAATGACGTTTCATGGTTGAGAAGTTGCTAGTACACCACAAGTTGCATTCCGTGCACTACAAACATGTCTGCAAAAAAGTACCTATGATATAATATGGAATTGTGAACTATTTTACAGGCGAGGTGAATATTTTAAGGATAGGTAACTTATGTTATGTAATGTATGTATTATTTAACGAATCACTTCACATCTATTTTAATCCCTAAGAGATACATCGATTATAGAACGTCCCTTCCGTGACTGTGAACCATCTAGGGATGCCCGTTACGATACGATATATCGGAATATCGATACAGCACTATACGATATATCGATATTTGATGCGATATTTTGACCATACACACATTTGTATAATAGTTGTCGCAACTTCAGTTCCTTCTGAACGCCTGTTTTCTTTAGCTGGACTTTCCGAAAGCCGTAATAGGTTAAAATTATTATTTTTGCGTTGTTTAAGTGTTGATCAATGGCAATTGTGACATTTTTTTATCGAATAAAACTATTTTAAATATATAAATTATTTATTCCTTTAAAAAAATAAAAGAATATAGTAAAGCTACTAAAAGATAACCCTTCGCACGATATATACTCATTATATCGCATATTAATTGAAAGGCATGCGATACGGTTACGATACGATATATCGATACAAAGGAAATCGATAATATCGCGTATCGATACAACCAAGTTCGATACAGTTACGATACGATATATCGATACAATACACTTTTTTGGGCATCCCTAGAACCATCTTTGAACTTGTAAACCAATTCCGTATGTCTACTACCACATAAAATAAATATACAAAACTACTACGTATATTAGTAGATAGGAAGCATTGCTCAAAGACGAAAGGTCTAAGAATTAACTTTATAGAAATAGTAGAGTAGGTAAGTTAAGTGTGTTATACATAATCTTCCAATTAACTGACTAGTTGACTTTGGGAACTACTTGTTCTTTATATTATCAGGCGGTACTGTTCTAAATCGCTAATTAATGTCGCACCTATCATAGCTAATATAGTGTTCAGTTCGAACCGAACTATTGCAACTAAAAAGTTGTAGTAGTCCGGTCAACCGAACTAACAACCGGACTACTGCTACTAGAGGATATAAACGAGTATAGTATTAGTTGTAAAGTCATATTTAAACTATGATATAAAAAACAATGCAATACATGATTTAAGTAATATTAAAACAGCTGTTTTCGGTGAATCTTTAGTTCACTACTCGCATATCTAAAGGTCTTTTTTATATATCTTATACCTATTGAGTATAAATGATATGATTTACCAAATTATTTGTCAATATACTTTATTGTGAAAGGGATTAATTTACGCTCTATTGAATTGTTTACTAGCACGTTATCTTAATAGCAAAATTGGGTACTCACTTGTCGTAACAGTGCCATATTCGTAACAATGTTGTTTATCAGTCCTTAATTAATTCCACAATTTATTTTTATTCGATTGTTATTTCACAATAGAAACGTCTACATAGAACGTATCATGAGTAGATACTACGAGTTTACGTGCATTTCAAAAGCATGTGTTGTTTTGTATAGTTTATAGCCAGTGTATTCACTAGGTATAAACTATAGGTAGGTATTCCTATCTCCGCCTAGCTATGCTGTACGGGAGGGCCTGTGCACTGTAGTGGGTTCGTATAGGCTGATGATGATGAATACCTAGGGGAGCTATTAGTGTTAGTGGGCTGGTTGCGTATTATACAGGATATAGCCAATAGAGCAGACTGACATCTCACTCATACATACATTTTAAATTGAAAAAGCTTTGATCAAATAAATCTTTACATAGATACTTTTGAATCGTCAAAACAGTATATATATTTTTTTATTAAATCTAACGACTCTACCACCGGTTCGGAATGCTGCCATCCAACGAGAAGATCCCGGCAAGAAACTCGTGGGTTACTCTTTTCAATAATTGGTTTTACAGAGTTTGGTCAAATAACAAATTTATACAATTCAATTATATGCGTCTGCTCCTGGAACACAATGCAGGCAGACTAACACCATAAAATTTTGTCTGCTAAATATTCATCTACTGTGTAATATCCTTTTTTCAACAAGGTAGTTTTAATTAAAGCCTTAAACTTATGCAAGGGCAAATCAACAATATTTTGTGGCACTTTATTAAAATACTTTATACAATTTCCGACAAAAGATTTCCCTACTTTGTGAAGACGAAGATTCGGAACAGCAAGTTTGTTTTTATTCCTAGTGTTAAAATTATGATGATCACTGTTTTTTTTTTAAAGTTTCATATATATTTATAGGTACCGAGCACACACGCATAAACATTCTGTTACACATACGCTTAGTACGTATCCCACTTTCGAGAGCCCTTATATTATTTTATTAAATTAAGCGATATTTTTGTAAATTGATTTCAATTAGACAATTAGAGTTAGTTCCTAATTGTCTTTTTAAGTGTAGTATAGGTGGAATGGACTTGCGAAAAGTCACAGGTGGTTGGATAAGGGAAGTAGAGGACCGGGATATCTATAGCAAATAGGGAGAGACCTATGTCCAGCAGTGGACTGCAACAGTTTGATGAGTATAACAAGTCAGGATCTGCAATGTGATTCCATCAATGAGATCACTGAAGTATAGAAGTATTATAGTCAATTGCCACTGGCTGATGTGTTAGTTTGATTGCTGCCTACTTCATCATCATCAGCTCATTAAACGTCCCCACCGAGGGGCACCCCGTATGGGGTGATAGGGCCTTAGTCGTCCACGCGGGCCCAGTGCGGATTGGACGACTTCACGCACAACCTTTGAATCTTTTCTCAGGCGCACGCAGGTTTCCTCACGATGTTTTCCTTCACCGTAAGAGCGTCGGATAATGTACATATAATTTCGAAAATTCGAAAACATATTGGTACGTGGCGGGATTTGAACCTCAACCCTCCTGGTAGGCGGGCTGCAGTCCGCACCATTGAGCCACCGACGCTCTCTGACGCTCGCCTAGTTTGTATATTTTTATTAATCTCACGCCTTGGTCCCAGAGGGGTAGGCAGAAATGATGGAACGCCACATAGCGCGGTCCTGACATACTTCCTTAGCTTCATTCACATCTAACAATCTTTTCATACAAGCTATTTTATTCCTGTTGGGACCCCTGCCATCTTAAGGACGACCAATTTGATCAAGCTAGGTACTTCTGGGTCGCGCCGCCTCGTGTTACCTTTACATTCGCATTTATTATCATTATTAGAAAGACAAGATACTTTTCTAGGATTTCAGTAAAGGCTATAAATATCCACACAACCAAGACATTAACAATTCTTATGGGTCTTATGTATATTTTTGTGGAATATAGGTTTTTGTCATTAGGTCCGGGACGATATCTGGAATTGCGGTGGTACATACTTTGACGACTTGGTACTAAGTCTAGCACCTGGTTAATGTGGTGATCAAAGTAAAAGTCAAAATTCATTTAATTAGATTAGTCTTACAAAAAGCACTTATGAACGTCAAAAAGAATATGAAAAATACAATAAAAATACATTTAAAATACCAAAGTAAAGCACAGTAATGAATTTTGATACTTCGGCATTTTGGCCTGTTGATTGTGGCATAACCCTTTATTATCGTGTAGGAAACCCTTTGTCATTAGTGAACATTACTGGTGGTTAAGCATAAGGTATCTAATGAGAGATGCCTCCTAGCTTTTAGTTTCTTATGATCATAAGAATTACATGATAACTTTTGATTGCATATAAAGAGATTAATAAATAATATCTTAGTCAATCCGATATTAATAGCATATACAATTAAATGTGCATTGTGTAAATGATAGGTATGCATACCTTAACATAATTTTATTGATCTAAATCATTAAGGCTTTAACCCTTCAACCGTCGCGTATATCTATACAACACCTTTCCTTTCCTGTGGGTGGTTACTTTCCGTACACTAATATTTGATAGCTCAGAAACTCTAGCGAAAGTAGGATTTTATGTGCCTCAAAATTATATTCGGGGAGCAGGTCGTCGTCTGCGCCCGCTGTTTGCCTCTCTCGGTCTGCGGACGCGACACGCCTCAAACACACCGACGGCACGAGCAATCGACCTCCTTAATATGTTCTTACTAAAGTATCAGGATGCCGACATATTTAACGACTCCCTTAGTGTGCTAATTAAGAAAGCTACTCTATTCTTTTCGTATTGCAATTAATTTGTTAATTTGATAAAATATGTACCTTCATTTGTTTTGTTTTTTTTTACTTTACATCTATACTTTATTATTTTTATTTCTTACTTCTGCTATATGCAAACATTTGTTCTTATTGTTTTAGTGTAACGTGTAAACGTGTAGGCTCCTAGCTGTAAGTTTACATTGTAAATGAATGAAAAATAAATAAATAAATTTGTAACCATCTCGGCTTTTGCCGCGGGTAAGCCATAAGGCGTGGTTTATGGTTACTAACATTATGTATAGATACTCCTACGTATCAGAACTATATAATCAGTAACGAATGATATTAAATATACAATTAATATATATTTAGTGAAAACTTGAAATCCTTCCACTTTAAGTAGTCTTCAGATCCTACGCCATCATTCTCTGCTAAAATTTAGAATATTTATAAAAAAAATATGTATTAAATATGATTTTAATAATATATATATTCGTATTCAATCAATATCAATAATATTGAAATATAGAAGAAATGTTAACAAAACACAAAAACACATTCTCAAATGCAAAAGTTAAACAATTTTATATTTAGAAGTGTACTATGATTAGTACCTTTCGTGTCTTATAAATTTATAATATATAAAATGAAGCAAACAATACCCCCCCCCCCAAAACCCCCCCGCTCCTTCAAAAGTAGGGACTTACAGGCCCATTTTGTAGAATCACCAAACACTTTTGTATTTATTAATTATACCCACTTTCACTTCTCTTTTAACCCATTGAACGCCGGGATTCCAGACAATAGAAAATCTATTGTGTCTGGCGCTTAAGGCGTCACTGGCGGTCAAAGGGTTAATAAATAATACCTACCTATAATATCTACTTTAAGTACTTATTAATATGATTAATAAAATAAGAAACAACAAGCTTATCTTACCCAATTACTGAACACAACTAGTTCTGGTGTCATATTTATTCTACATAGTCTAGAGTTCGTTGCTATTGTTTATTTGCTAATATCCTATAAACAACAAACAACATGCATGCTTTTTGTGAGCCTTATCTAGTAAGAAATGCAACGGTTATACTGACCTTTTATTTTTTATACTAGCAGTATCCTGCGTGTTACCCACGGTATACGGTCACCCTCGGTGTTATCCGTGGTATAAGGTCTCCCGCAATAAAACATAAAATAAATCGCATCGATGGGTCACGCAGCCATTGAGGTATATTGATATCTATGCACGCAGCTCACACGACGCGCGGCCACTGCGCGGAACTACGTTATTTTTCTAAATGAAAAGTTGTATCGAAATTATAATTAGTCTAAGTTTTTCATTATTACATCGGCGAACGGTCAAAAAGTCCCGGCCAAATCCGTTCAGCCATTTCAGAGATTACTCGGCACAAACAAACAGACACAGACAGACAAAGAAAAAATATTCATATGATCCTAAAAACTATGAAAGAAGAAATAACTTTATAATATACTGTAGGAATATTGTAAATACCTATTATTGTCATCATCTTTATCTAAATTTATACAGTTATAAAATAAAACAGTGAAAAATATAGTACAATCTTTTCTAACTTATCATCTTTAATTTTGCCTCCTCGTCATCGATAACAGTTTTAGGGTTTCTATATTTTCCATAGTTGAAGAAATCTTCAATCTCTTGCAGTGTTTTGTCTTTGGTTTCTGGCAGCATATAATGCAAAGCTAGTAGAGCTATAACCATCGCTGCACCATAAACTGTGAACATGCCATGTAATCCAAAACTCTCCATTAGATACGGAGTTATTTTCAATGGAATCATTAAGGCTATGGACAAAGTAATACCAGATATCGCTGATCCAGCTCCCCTATGAGCTAATGGGAAGACTTCCCCTAAAAACCCATAAGGTATTGGCGTACAACCAAGGTTTACCAAGATGAAATACGCAACAAGCATTGTTATTGGTAACCACGTATTTTCTTTGGGTATTATAGCTTTGGAAGTTAAATACAAGTACAAACAAACAGACGATAGGACACAAAGGGAAGATATTCCCGATGAGAATAATAGTGTTCTTCTCTTCAACACTTTCACTAAAATCGATGAAGACACAACGCTCGTTGTAATAATCAAATCTAAGCAAAGGGTGTAGAGGAAAGACTGGGTTTTGTCTCCAGTTATTTCTCCAATGATGGTCGTCGCATATGCTGGAAATACGTGTCTACCACACGCCTCCACCAAGACTGCACCGAAGAATATGATTAAGCATGGCTTGATGAAGTCCTTTCTTGTAAATTTCTTGAAGAACATCTTCAACGTTATAGTGAAACTTGGTTGTTGCTCGCTCTGGGATTCTCTTTGCGTTTTAATAAATTGTATGTGCTCTATTCTGGATTTCTCACCGTCCCCTCTGAGCCAAGTGAATGCTTTCTCGCTTTTCTCGTATTGTTTCTTAGAAGCCAACCAGGCTGGGCTTTCGGGCCATGTGCACACGTTCAAAAAGGCCGTCGTGTGCGGAATCAAGCCGAAGATGGCAACCGTTCTCCAATCGTAATAATTGCCAAGGATGTGTACCAGCATATTTCCAAAACATACTGCAGCAGTTTTAAGGTTGAGGAACATTCCTCTGTGCTCTGGACTTGTGTATTCCCCGATAACGACTGCTCCAAGAGTGACAGTGGCGCCACCTGTGATTCCGCCGAGGATTCTTCCCATCATGAGGGTGGGGATGTTTGGAGCAAGGTAAATAGTGATCCAACCAGTGATCCCTGGAAGTATCATCAGGGCGTGCGCTAACTTCCTACCGAATAAGTCCATGAAGAAAGAGGATATGAAGAACCCCAGCATGGCGGACAGACCGACAGATGATGCTGTAACAAAAAAAGGATTTTATTTTCAATCATTTCTATTTAGTGAGTTATCGATCGGCAAGGTTAGTTTTAAAACTTTATCCATAGGTAGGTAATATTATACGTAATATGTACTCAATAAAGACACACATTTTGAGTCAAAACATATTTAAATATTGTTAATCCATTTATTGAGCCGTGTTAGATTGAGTGTGCCAATTAGATGTTTAAGAAAACACAATATTATTTTCCTTCCACTAGTCCGTACTTACTATAGGCAAAATGAATTTGTGGTGCGTTGGTGATAAATTCAATCAATTAAATGCTTTTTTTGATTTTGATCTCTTCAATACTAGTGTGGCTTCGGCGAGGAGTGCTTTGACCCAAATTTGAGTAATTTCTTGTGTTGATTTTGTGTTGGCTCATTTGTTGTATTTTAATTGTTTAGTCTTATTAAGCATTCGGGTGTTCTTTTCTATACAACTTTATTAGTGAGGACCTATAATTGGCTACCTGTTGTTATTTGTGTATATTTTTGTGTTTCATTGCTGTTGGTCCTCCTATGAAATAAATAAATTTAGACACTTTTAAATAAATAAATAAATAGAGACATTCACGCAGCGCCATATTGCCTCTATAAAAGCGAGAATCTTGTACTATAGGTACTGAACAATGGTTTGACATAGTTATTTATGTAAATACCTAAATATTATGCATAGAAATACGCCAACCGTGCAATACACACAAGTGTGTACTGCACGGGAATCGGACCCGGAATCGTTTTTGTAGTAGCTGAGTTCTTAACCATTTCCGATACCACATGGGTCGTCAAGTCAATGACATATATTATCTGTTAACATTTCTAAATTAATTATCTACCTCACCCAGATAAGGCCGTTTCACACCTTAAATAATTTTAAGGGTTATCTTTTTTACCGAAGAGAGCGACTTTGTTTTTTAGGTACTAAGTAGGTACACTATTCATTGTTTATTAAAGCATAGCAATAGCAATAGGGACTTATTATTCAATGATTTCAGCAATGCAAAGATTGCGCTGGTAAAGTGCGTCACTCTTAAGAAAAGACAATGAAACCTGAAAAAAAAACACTTGCAATTCAAAGTTCTATTTAAATGATCTGATCATAATGAAGTGACCTATTTCAAATTCATATAGAAACAGACAAAAATATACTCTTTTTATAAATAAAATACAAGAATGTAAATGAAGATAATTTCAATACCGATATCAAAATCCATAGAGTCGTTAGTATCTTCGTTAGTTATAATTTGTCTTTTTCTGAGTAGGCAAGTTCAAAGTGCACGGTTCAAACATAATAGTTTATAAAAATACCTGTGACTCTTATCTAATGGCTTTGAATAGGACTATTAGGTCGGGCAATAAGTAATATAAAATCCTTATATATGTATCGTTAGATGGTATATCATGATGATGATAGGATATAAACAAGAAAAAAATCCTATCAAAGCCTTTTTAATACTCAAGCTTTACGTCTTTTAATATGTTGCAAACAGCAAGATAGCCCAACACAGCTTAGCTTAGCCTGGGAGCCATTTGGCCCGTTTTTTGTTATCGTCTTTTTTTTATAACATAAGGAGGCAAACGAGCATGCGGCTCACCTTATGGATAGTGTTACCGCCGCCCATGAATATTTGTAATAGCTGCGTTCACAGAGATACGTTGTCGGCCCTTTATATATGAATACGCTCTCTTTTTAAATGAGAACAGGTTATATCGTTCCGGGAACGTCTATGATGGGAACTGATTCCATTAATTAATATGCGGCCAAACGCGAAAACTACTCAAAAAAGCATGATGGTTGGTGGACAATATACACTACAAAAACCTGTGTCTGGGTCACTAAAAAAGAAAAGATTCCTCCATTACTTGCACAGTTTCGTATTAGTGTGTTAATGAAGACGATTCAACTGTTAAATAATAATTGTTTGGAACCAACCAAAGCCAAAATGGAGCGTAGATATTCTAAATAACGAACTTACCTAACCAAGAAGCTGTAGACAGGTCAACTTCTAAGCCAGTCTCTGGATTCCTGAGTCCTGGTAGCAGGCAGGATGGGTAACTGAGCACCATACCTTGGCCCATCATATTTAATAGAACACCAAGCACTGTCCATGTCTGGAAAAAAATAAAACGATTATCGATAAGTAGTAGTAATTCATCATCATCAGCTCATTAAACGTCCCCACCGAGGGGCACGAGCCTACTCGTAAAGGGTGATTAGGCCTTAGTCGTCCACGCGGGCCCAGTGCGGATTGGACGACTTCACACACAACCTTCGAATCTCTTCGCAGGCGTGCATGAAGGTTTCATCACGATGTTTTCCTTCACCGTAAGAGCGTCGGATAACGTACATATTTTCGAAAATTCGAAAATACATTGGTACGTGTCGGGATTGAACCTCAGCCCTCCCGATAGGAAGGCGACAGTCCACACCACTGAGCCACCGACGCTCTGATTAGTATTTTAAGTAATTAGTATTTTAGTAAAACCAATAGTCTTTAACTCTTTGACCGCCAGAGACGCTTTCAAGCCAAACAATAGATTTTCCATTGTGTCCAGATTCCTGGTAAGAAACCTGTAGTACCTAACTAGCATGCAGCTGTCACTGAATGCGAGATTAGTTCACAAGTTTAAAGTCACTCAATAGGCACTGGAGCGAGCTATGCTTGGTGTATCTCTCAAGAATAAAATCAGAGAAGATGTTATTCGTAAGATAACAAAAGTTATCAACATAGCTCGAAGTTTAAAGTGGCAGTGAGCTGGTCATGTATGTCATAGAACCGATGGTTCAAGAGTGTAGACCCTGTAGCGTAGGACGCTCTCCGCTCAGATGGAGCGCCTATTTGCGAAAGGTCGCTGGAGGCTGGATAAGAAAAACGGAAGACCGGGATATCTGGCGCAGAATGGGGGAGACTTATGTCCAGCAGTGGACTGCAATAAGTTGAAGAGACGAAGAGACGAATAAATAAATATAAACTAACATTTACCAGCGACATCTATCTAAAATAAGCATGAACCCTGTTATATGGGTAATAGAAAACGGATAGACATTTTTTTATAAATACATACACCTACAAATAGAAAATACCCAAACCAACACAAAGAGACATGTTTATGCACAAAAATATTTGTACTGCCCGGGGATCAAGCCCCTTGGTGGAACCGTCGGCTAGACGGTCTCCATTACACCACGTGAATCGTCAAATACTGATATAGGTTATAAGTTCATACGAACTTAAAAGTCTAAATTAAATCCCACCAAAAACATTCTGTAAAAAATCTAGCCAAGTCTCGATGGAGCTGCTTGATTATCTCTAAAAAGTAATGAAATCAAGACAAAGACGTGCCAAGTCTAAGGTTCCTTACTGCAATTAATTAATTATTATGGTTGATGTTGTGTGACTTGGCCGTTGTAGAGTACACAAGGATACAAAACTAGGTGCTTCATGACACCATTGCATCAATCTGTCGCCAGAACCGCTACCCATTGACGGTACAAATTTGCCACTTGGAAAACGGTGTGAATCACCGTTTTCCAAGTGGCCCATCGATTGTAGGCTTGATAAGCCACTAACGTAAAAAGAATGTTCAATCCACTAATCTGGGCACGGCAGTGCCCCCAGATTAGTGGATTATGACTTTGGTTTTGATATGGCTGAAGACAGAGGGTAGTATCTACCAACCATCCCATAGTTTATATTGTTAGATAGGAATAGGTTTATGTATTATTATGTATGTAGTATGTTATTATGTATTATGAATTTGAAACCAAAAACACAGGCATTCACAAAACGCCACCTAATATCAAATTAAGCAGAGCTCGTGTTATGAGTACAAAAGAACAGTTAAACGTATTTATTTAAACGTTTAGCATATTCATAACACATAAGTTGTCCTTGATAGCTCATAAATGCATTTCCTGCAACGCTATCAAGTTCTGTTTTAATACATATTCTAGGTAGTAATGGAATACATATTTTTAAATTATTATTTAAATACATTAATTCAAATAATAAAAACTAAGAAAACTACAAAACGTAGGACGTAACGTTCTAGGTAGTTAATTGATATGTTGTATTGATACAACAAGAAAAACAATTATATACATATAATTGTTTTTCTTATTGTTAACAATAGCCTCCTGAAGGCGGTCGCGGCGCAGACGTCCTGAAGGTGGACGTGGATATCATGAATCACTGGACTCAGTTTCAGCTCGCAAAAGACACAAAGGTCAATTATCGCGCCTATTTGTACTTACATAGTTTTTAAGTTTAATTATTGTTACTAACACTATGGATACATTTCTGGAATAAACACATTTTATTTAATTTATTTATTTATATATACACTAATATTCCTACAAAACGTTTAAAAGGTGCCCCAGATCGCTGTCCCTAGTCTTATAGACTAACATATTATAATTTATCTATTTTTTTGTAAATTCATACAGTATAAGATATTTGGATTTATATATAAAATTGAATCACTAACATCATATTTACATATTTAACAAAACCATCCATATAAACTTCCTTATTCGAACAAACCCTATTATAAACACATATTGCCAAAATTATTATAAATAAACGATGAGACAAAGTTTAACACTAACATTGTATCACACGTATAATCACTGAATCACACACACTGATTTTTTTTAAATCGTATCAAGTTTTCAAAATTACCTGCTTCACTATTGGCAAGACCATCTTTCCCGACCGTCTTTCTACGATTTGAGGTAAATTTTCACAGCGGGTCGCACCTTATTAATTATACCAAGTTCACATCATTTAATGACGTTTCTTAGCCTGATCTGGTTTATCGTGATCTTCGTCGTTAAATCACGTTTGTAAATATTTTTATAACGGGTATACCTCATTAATACACGCAGCATAAGCGGACGCACACACGCACAAATATATGGTAAGTTTTAATTTTGTAACATGTTATAAAAATGTATATTTAGAAACCTAGACAAGAAGTGAATTATTCCTAAAACAAGTATTAATGCGCTACTGGGAATACACCATCACAATAATTTTGTACTTATAATAGTAGGTAGGTAGTAATATCGTATTATCCTCTCTGCTGACATATTGTCGTATGCTGAGTTCGTGTTTGGTTAAAAAAATACAATACAATACTTAGACTAATAGAATACTAACAAAAATAAAATTAGGCACCAAAATGTCGCCGCTCAGCAATAAAAACCGTAGCCGGGTATTCTTTCTCATGGCTATGCTTTGCGGCAAGGCCCGGGCCTTGCTTTGGGACGATATAGGCTGTTGATGATTAATAAATATCCACTGACATTCACACATCGCCCCAAACTAAGCATTAGCCTGTAATAATGTGTGTAGCATAGCATCCGACATAGCCCGCCGGATCAACAAGTTGAAGTGGCAGTGGGCTGGTCACGTATGTCGCAGAACCGATGGCCGTTGAGTTCTGGAGTGGAGACCGCGTCTGGGCAAGCGTTCCGTAGGACTCCCTCCGGCCCGATGGACCGACGACTTGCGAAAGGTCGCTGGTGGAGGCTGGATGAGAAAAGCGGAGGACCGGGATATCTGGCGCAAAATGGGGGAGGCCTAAATCCAGCAGTGGACTACGATAGGGTGAATAGAACGAATGTGTGTGGTAAACAACGGGTTTAAAGCATACTAAAAATTTTTGGATATTTAAATACAGATTATACATAGGAACGCCCAGACCATTACAAAAAAATGTTCAATTGTTCATGCACACAAATGTTTGTAATGCCCGGAGATTGAATCCGGGACCCTTGGTGTAATTGCCGACATCTTAACCATTAGAGCAATAGATCATCATAATCAATATTATGATAATCTCAATATTTAAAAAATATGTGAAAGAGAAAATAAATAAATAAATTTATATCTTTAGTCGCTTGTATATTCGCACATCTGTGTTTACATTATTTTTGGTTATAGATTGTTACCTTTGTGATAAGATTTTAAGAAAATTGTATCTATAATATAATGTTTTTTATAGCTTAAGTAGAAATATTCATTTTCATTTTATTTGTAAAACTAATAATAAATTAAGAAAAAGTGTCCTTCTCAAAATTGCAGCGCCCTTATGACAGGGTCTAAAATGTTTTGGTCCAACGAAACTACTGTACCTACATTTATAGAGTAATAAAGATTTGAGTATTGAGTATAGTAGAGATGGGCTGAGTAACTACTCGGTATATACTCGGTACATACTCGGTACGCGGCGGGTTTTTTGATACTCGTACTCGGTCGAATAACTCAGCATTCAAACGGAGTACGAGGTACTTTAACTTGACATTAAAGAAAATAATAATAGTATGTTTTTATTTCCAACAGATAGGAGGAAATCTTAAAATTATTCAATCTCTAAATAATACATCATCGACTGGTTATGATAATATCTCAACTAAATATTAGTATGTTCTCACATTTAGCCCTCTATTGAGGCACATCATACCTATCATTTTCACAGGGCATATTTCCGATAAATTAAAAAACACGTTATAACCGATTCATAAGAAGGTGATAAAAATAATCATGTAATTACCGACCCATAACTTAATACCTATATTTTCAAAATAATGAAAAAACATGACAAACAATAGGAATTTATAAATAAGCACAATATCTTTGCTCTGAACAAAATGGTTCCAAAGTGTAAATCCACTACGTTAGCAGCATTTAAACTCATTGATGAAATTATTGGGAATTGAATAACAAATTGAGTTACGGCAATTTTTTTCGATATGACGAAGGCATTGATTTTGTGTCTCATAAATGTTATTAAAAAATGTGAAAAATATGGTTTACGGGGAATAACACTGAAGTGGCTTTCGAGTTACTTATCAAATCGTACTCAATTTGTTGAAATACCTCACTCAATAATAATATGGAGCAAAACTTTTAAATCTGACACCTTAAAATCAAAAGAAATTGGTGTTCCACAGGGCAGTATATTAGGTCCCTTATTATTTCTTCTTACATCAACGATCCCGTTAGTTAGCAAATATAAGAGTTTTCTCTTCGCTTGATGATTTTTCAATTGTTATCCCGAATACGTGGTTTAAATTACAGTGAAAATAAGCAAATGTGTCACATAATCACAATTATTATTCAACTGCTAAATAGGAATAATTTAAATATTAATATGGGAAAGACTAAATATATCAATTTTAAATAGAAACGGGAGAAACATGACTTTAATGTGACATATAACAATTTACAATGACAGAATCAGATGAGACTATATTTTGGGTTTAAGACTAGATAATTACTGCTCATGGAAATCCCATATTGCCGTTTGTGGAAAAAATCAAGCTTTAGGTACGCTCTTTGGAGACTGACAACCTTAACCAATATGCGAACTGCTTTGAAAGCATACCATGGCTACGTAGCTTCTAATTTGAGGTACGGGATTCTATTGTGGGGCAATTCAGTAGCGATTCAAGAGCATTTATCGCACAAAACAGTGCATCCGTGCAATAAAAATGTACCTCCCTTAACTAGTTGCAAACCATTATTTAAAGAATTGAAGCTCCTAACACTTTCTTCAATGTACATCTACGAAGCGTGTGTTTATGCTAGACAGAATCTTGATATTTTACTAAGAAAAAAGATGTATGTAACTTTAAAACTAGATATCCAAACAAATTAGTATTACCACACATAAAGACGGATATTTGTAGAAGAAATTGTTATTCAATGGTGGCCAGATTATATAACAACCTACCATCTGAAATTTGTAAATTGCCTACTTCATTTAAAAAAAAATAATTCATTTATTGGTCAACAATGTTACTATTCTGTTTCAGAATATTTAAGTGATAAATTTGACATGTACTTTATTTGCACCCTAAAAATAATTGTTTATTCTGCCTATTACGAAACTCATTTCAGTATATTTTGATTATAATAATTTACTGTGACAATTATTTAATCTTAATTATTTATTAAATTTTAAATGTTAATTAATCACATTACATGACTCTCTTCTTATAATAGTTGTAAATGATATACGATTACATTGTTATAGTTAAGTATGTAAATTTTGTAAGCCAGAAATGGTAAATGTGCTGTACTTATATATATATTTAAAATTGTCACCTATAAAATTACCACATTTGAACAAATAAATGATTTGATTTGATTTGATTACGATCATGTATGTATTAAGTACATACATACATGATCCAAGCGCGAAAAGGGAATTTGATTTTGACCGAGTCACTCGGCCGAATACTTGGCTGAAAAAAAAATTAAGCCGAGTAAAACTCGGTACTCGTTACTCGGCAAAAGCGTAACTCGGCGCATCTCTAATCTTTAGTAATTCCACGAAACTTAAAAACTCGAGTCAACCGTGTTGACCTAAATTTGAACAAAAATTCACAAATTAATTATTTACCCAATACTATTGTAAATCTATTCGCACAAAGTTATTTCCCTTACAAATGAAATTCATTTTTACAGATAATTAATAACGGAAAGCAGAAATAATGTTATCTCCGGTATTAAAATTAATATTATAATTAACCGTGAATAGTGCTGTAAGTTTATTGTGACATGATTATCGATAAAACTGAATTCTGTTTTATTTTTATATATACGTTTATTTTATGTCATAAGAGAATGGGAAGGCCACTGCGCTTACCTGGTGGTAAGTGACACGCCTGACCATGACATATGCAGTGTTGAAGAAAATTAATAACAGTAGGTAGTCATTATTTTCCGTCAACACTGTTGCACCCGTCACCCGAGAGGACAGATGTTAGGTCTCTTATACCCGGTAATTTTACTAGCTACGGTGTCCTCATATTTTACGGCACGATATCTGGTACTGCGGTGGTACTTATCTAGACGACTCAGTACCTAGTCTACCACTTAGTACAACACGTATATAAATTGTCGATAAAGGTTGGTGCAGACGAGTTCTGGAGTGGAGACTGCGTCTTGTCCTACGATAGGACTCCCGAATGGATAACTTGCGAGTGGTAGCTGGATGAGGAAAGTGGAGGACCGGGATCATCATCATCATCATTAGCCCATTAAGTCTCCTCCTTTAATGAAGACCGGGATCTGGGGGAAACCTATGTCTAGGACAGGACCTATGATGTCCACAGTTAACTTGTCTTGTAATTTTTATTAACATTCCACCGGTTAGACAAAGTAGGATCTTCGAAAACAGCCGACAAGAATCTTTATCGACAACTACGTAAACCACACTGCAAAACATTTAGCGGTACGGACACAATTTTGTGCAATTTATCGCGTGCCTCAGGGTTTGCAACGACAGGGCGGTGTTAAAGTCTAGATTTCATCATCAACTCATTACAAATACTAATTTATACAACACCAAAGAGAACGGTAAAAAACGCGGGCGGTGGAGGAAAATGGCGACGGGTTAGTGACGCGTGATTGTCGATTACTATTCGAAACTGTTTTAAGGGCTTTATGTTGTATTTTTTAGAGCGTCGGTGGCTCAATGGTGTGGACTGTCGCCTTCCTACCGGGAGGGCTGAGGTTCAAATCCCGACACGTACAAATGTGTTTTCGAATTTTCGAAAATATATGTACGTTATCCGACGCTCTTACGGTGAAGGAAAACATCGTGAGGAAACCTTCATGCGCGCCTGCGAAGAGATTCAAAGGTTGTGTGTGAAGTCGTCCAATGCGCACTGGGCCCGCATGGACGACTAAGGCCTAATCACCCTGTACGGGTAGGCTCGTGCCCCTCGGTGGGGACGTTTAATGAGCTGATGATGATGATTGATGATGATGATGTTGTATTTGCTAGTGATTGGATGGATAAACTAACTAGATGCACAATTACTAAGAAATATCAACCAAAAAATGTCCGCGCTGCTTGACACATACGTTGACTAATTCATATATTTATAACATAAATATTAAGTACACTAATAAAAACTAAGAAACCTACAAAACGTAAAAAAGGTGTCCCAGACCACTGTCCCTGGTCTGTGACATAGTTCCCATAAAAAATATTTATTGAACTAACCCGAATATTACACTTATCATTACACACCTAAATTAAACATTACAATACAGGAGACTATATATAAAAAGAAGAAATAGTTACACAGATCACAGGTTAATATATAAATACACATACATATAGGTATACATAATAACAAATGTAACATCGAGTGGTCAAAAGGACCCCGTCTCAGCACGTGCTGCCGTGCGTTGGTGGCAGAAGTAAACAAATTTATATGAGAAAAAAAAAATGCACGGCAGCGCTGGTTTTCTGACAGGGCCTTAGTGACGACGAGCCATTACAGTTAAGATTACAATTAAATATAGAAACCATAATAACACAATGATAACACATATAGTGTGATATTTATTATATTTACATATATATACATTTTAATATTACACAATTTAAATAGTACATGAACATCGCTATTTGGAATCTTAATAAAATACATACATACCTTTATTTATAAATGAATATTTAAATTTTAGGCTGTATAGGATTCTAGAGAGATCGTGGATCTAGCCAGTTTATTGTTTATCTAAGGTATGGTACCAACCTATATTCGTACCGAACATGCACCCCAACGCGGTATCTAACTATACTAATATTATATAGCTGAAGAGTTCGTATCTTTGTTTGTTTGAACTCGCCGATCTCAGGCACTACTGATCCATTTGAAAATTCTTTCAGTAATGAGTAGCCACTTTATTGTGGAATGCTATATGCTTTATGCTTTATTAGCTATATGTCATTCCACTAAGAATAATAGGAGCGGGGCACCAAGTGTAAATGTTTCCAAATCGGGGGATTTTTTTCCTACTAAGAGCTTCCGCTGAGTACGCTGCGTAAACGGTTGAAGTTTCGCATGTGTCATAAGAGATAATTGTTTCTTTTTAAAAGTCCTTAAAAAAGTCCACGACGGCATATTACGTATATATTTTCAGGTTAGCTCACTAGAACCTTTATTTTACAAACTAAAATGATGAATTATTTGCGATGGTGTTTTCATACACATTATATTAATCCTTACCAAACTAAACGGTATTCATCACAAGTGTATAATTTAAAACAAAAGTGCTCTTTACATCATTCGATTTAAATGTAGGTGTTTATTAGGAGACATCACAGTTTTAACTCAACTTTAAAACGAAGTAGCGGGTGAAAGTTAACTTTAGTCCAAAGTAACTATTCCACGCGGAAGAAATCTAGTATAGTATAGTCATCATCATATTTTATTTCTTACTAGCTTTTGCCCGCGGCTTCGCTCGCATTAAATTCGGGATAACACGGTACTTACATTTATCACTATACATAGGATTTCCCCTCCCTCCAACTTTAAAGGTTTCGTCGTCAATTTCAGATTTTTTTTAACAAAAAATATGTTATAGTGAACTAACCTTAAAAGAAAGACATATGCTGTCGCGGACTTTTTTGTAGACCTTTAAAATGAGAACAATACTCTCATACATGACTTTTGTGAACTTTAACCGTTTACTCAGCGTACGCAGCGGAAGCTCAAGTATGAAAAAATACCCCTGATTTTGAAATATTCTTCATTGCTGCTCCGCTTCTATTACTCGTAGCGTGATGATATATAGCCTTTAGCCTTTAGCCTTTCTCGATAAATAAGCTATCTAACACTGAAATAATTTTTCAAATCGAACCAGTAGTTCCTGAGATTAGCGCGTTCAAACAAACAAACAAACTCTTCAGCTTTATATATTAGTATAGATTAACTTTGCGCTGTTGACTGCGGATGGCCTTCACTTCACAGATGCTTCTAAAAATCCATCATCATCAACCTCTATTTCTTACTGCAGGGCACATACTTTCCCGTATTATAGCCTAGCTAAGGGGAATTATCCGTAGCTCACCACGGATTGGTGGATGCCAACTCCACCTAAGATCGTAATCAGAACTTCACGTGCCACCCGAAGCACACAATCATAGTTTTTACAAGCCATCAGGTACCTAATTTAGCCTAAAAGGTCTTACTTTAACTGGGAAGCGCACAAGTTTTGATATCTCCGTGAGTTTTGAACCCACAACCATTATGTAGCGAACTAAACTCAAGCTAGACCATGGGGGCAATTCAATTCCAAGTTGGACAGTAGTAAAAGAAATTATGAATTAAACAACAAATGTATTTTATTTCAACATGTTCTTTATCGCTTTTTACAAACAATACTTTCAAGTTAATGACTAGACTATATTAACTAAGATTACATATTTACTTAGCAACTAACATCCTCATTATACATAAAATCTCAATTACTCTCATGCATTCAACATGTTTCTAATAATAATTAAACTCCTAATGATTTTTTTAAACATTATTCACCAGATATATATAGATATAGCATGAACATCCTTAAGGCAAACGTGACTTGCACATAACACGCTGGTTTATAAATGGACACATATTAAATTGAGTAACAAGATCTTAAAAAATATCGCGTATTTTGGTTCTTGTTAAAATCCGGTACAAAAGTAATACAAAAGACGGAATCAACTTTTAATTCAGTCAGTTGATTCTGTTTTCAATGGCCTAACTAATCCGGGAAAACATAATATACATTTAAAAAAATGAAAATATATCCTATCGGGTAAAATACCGGGAACTCTAGCGGTGGTGGTGGTGACATGAAATGTTTACAGTTGCACCACTTAAGAGCGGGGAGGCATTGGAGAGCAGAATAAAATTAACGTGAACTCCTTGTGGAATTGAGAAATCTGCAACAGATTAGTTTAAAGCACCATCATCAACAGTTTTAGTATAAAATTGTAACACAGTCTGCAATATCAAAGAAACATGCTGAGTGCACTATTGTATGATGTCTTTTACCAGAGGACCTCTTTAACTGTTCATTTCAATGATCATCTTCTCTTTCGCTTCTGCGTCGTGATTGTCTATCTTAAATTTGCCATATTTGAAATAGTTCTCAATTTCCTGCAATGTTCTATCTTTCGTTTCTGGCAGTACAAAATACATTATAACGAGACACAACGTTGTCAATCCAGCAAACACTGCAAAGGTTCCGTACACTTTTACTGATACCATTAAATAAGGCGTTATTAATAAACCGATGTTAAGAATGACAGATAATAAGACGCCTGACACAGAGGACCCGGCGCTTCTATGCTCAAGCGGGAAAATCTCTCCTAATAAAGCTATAGGAATGGGCGTGCAACCTTGGTTGGCTAATATAAAGTATAATACAAACAAAGATATCGGGATCCATGGATGGTCTCTCGATATGATCTCTTGCGCTGTCATGTAAAGGTAAGCACAAACACACAACAATACGACAACTGAGGCAAATCCTGTCGTAAACAACATGATCCTACGTTTAACAATTTTAACTACGATCGAAGAGAGAGTTGCACTTGCAGATATAATTAAATCAATCGCCAAAGTGTAATAGAAAGCTTGTGACTTATCTTCAATGACTTCTAGTATGATATCAGCAGCGTACGCAGGGAAAATATGTCTTCCGCTGAACTCTAACAGCACAAAGCTCACGGATATAATGAACAAGGGTTTCATGAAGTCTTTCTTCGTGAATTTCCTGATGAACTGCGCTACAGTGTCACGGAAATTATACCTGACGTTTGGTTGCTCCTTCTGCACTCTGATCAATTCGGAAAGTTCTCTCCTGGACTGTTCGCTGTCTCCTCTTAACCACAAGAATGCTTTTTCACTTTCATCGAATCTTTTCTTAGAGGCTAACCAAGCTGGACTTTCCACCCATGTGCAGATAATTGCGAAGGAGATAAGGGAAGGTGTGACAGCGATTAAAGCGAGTGTTCTCCAGTCATAAAAGTGTCCTAATGCATGCACCATCGTGCTCCCAATGCAGACAGAAGCAGTTTTAAGGTTAAGAAACGTCCCTCTGTTTTGAGGACTGGAGTATTCGCCGATTGAGATCGATCCTAACGCTACGGTTGCACCGCTGGTAAAACCTCCAAGAATTCTTCCAATGATGAGTAGGGGAACGTTGTTAGCGAAGTAAATAAAGGGCCATCCCAGGATGCCAGGAATGAGGACAGCAAGGTAGGTGAGGCGTCGTCCCCAGAGCTGCATAAGGTATGACGACACGAGGATTCCAGGGATCGCAGATACACCGACTGATGAAGCTGGAAACACAAAAACCACGATCTTAATATAAGAATATAATAATGTACGATTGATTTGGTTTCATGGTTCCGAATTCCGCTTATTGACAAAAATATTACGGGGTCACCATGCAGCAGAAATATTTGTGTGCTTAAACATGTCTGTTTGAATGAATGTCTGTGGGTATTTATTTATTAACGTTAAAATAGAATTCAGAAATTAAATTGTCAGAGAGTGTTATAAGTAATCCGACATATTATGTACGCCGGGTAAGATGTAATAAGCTCGCTTGTTTGTAAATGGAGACCCCTACTTTGCCCTTCATGCCTGCTTAGTGATCATACAAGAAAATTTCTTTGTCACTCTAATAAAAACCCACTAAAAACTGCCATCACATTAGTGGGATTTCCTTACATAATACAAATTATGTAATTTTAATTCTTATCAGAGATAACAGATTGTTAGTTATATACCAAACTAAATATGTTGTATGAGACAACAGTTTAATTGGACATTGTCAAGAGTTCCGCTATCATAGGATCGTCACTATCGGCCTATACCAACCCACAGCAGGACCCAGGCCTTCCTACTTAGCATAGCTATGGGAAGATTGACCTGTAGCCATCACTCGGGCCTTATGAGAATTGGTGGGTCTTGACGAGTACTACTCTAAGCCGGGATTGACAGCTTAAGGTGCCTTCGAAGTGCGGAATCATGACGACCCATGTGGTGTAATGGTCGAGAGGTCGGCTACTACACCAAGGGTTCCAGGTTCGATCCCCAGAACACATAATGGTTTAGGTGTTTCTATGTATAATATATATAAAGTATATTTATTATTAGTTGCTGTTAATTATATAACTACAAGCTCCTCGCCTAATATGGGGTTAGATTGCACTGTGTACATGTCAATGGATATTTATTTAATAAATCATCTTTCTTTCACTCAGCAATGTCCTGGCCAAACTGAGTAAAGTCGGACAAAGTGACTTTTCACCGTCAAATTTCTGGATTGTTTTCCTTTTGTTCACTGCGGTTTTTGTACCATTGCACCACACAAGATGCTCTTTTTATATTTTTCCTAACATAATTTAGACTAGAGCGTCGGTGGCTCAATGGTGTGAACTGTCGCCCTCCTACCGGGAGGGCTGAGGTTCAAATCCTGACACGTACCAATGTGCTTTCGAAATTTCGAAAAATATATGTACGTTATCCGACGCTCTTACGGTGAAGGAAAACATCGTGAGGAAACCTTGGCACGCCTGCGAAGAGATTCAAAGGTTGTGCGTGAAGTCGTCCAACCCGCACATGGCCGCGTGGACGACTAAGGCCTAAACACCCTATACGGGTAGGCTTGTGCCCCTCGGTGGGGACGTTACTTGAGCTGATGATGATGTACCATCAATAGTACTGTCCAATGGTACAAATGGCACTGCGCGGATTGATAGAACAGCATAGGCATGGACGTATTAAAATACGGACGGACTATCATTTATACATGAATGTGTCCCCAAGATGACAGCTGCTGTCTATAATGTCATTTTGACATATACTTTTTTGTATACTGATTTTAAACTGATATAATGTAATCGAATTGTTCATTTACCTATGGTACGTTATTTCTGGATTGTTTCCCTTTTGTTCACTGCGGTTATTGCTTCCTTTCATAATACAAGCTATGCTTTTTTTATATTTTTCCTAACATTATCAAGGTATGGCTCCGTTGACGAAAGTCATATGTCTTAGTATCTTGTGGTTTTTCATACAAAAACTTTGCCGGATTGACAAGAGTGTTCATAGCGGGACTCCGTCCATATTTTTTATACTTTCTATGCTGGGATTTTTGCTTCTTTTGTTACCATTTCCAGAAGAAAGCATTCTAATATTTAACAAAAGTTTAGATACACGGTTTATTCTAACAGTTTTATGGTACCGCAGTGTAATCTTATTCTCTTAAATAACTACGTCAAAAGTAACAAAGGGGGTCCTAAGCCTGATAAGCATATTTACAAAAGATTTACAATTATATTGCTAGTTTAATGTTTATTATAGATATAATCTTTTTATCATTATACTCAACTTAGAAAAAAATCACACAACATGGTGAGACCAGCCGTCACCACGCGGCAGTGGCGGATTTACAAAGTTGCCGCTAGTAGGCTAAAAGTGTTTGCCGCCCCTACTAATTTTTAAAAACGGATTACGGACGTAATGTGTATATATAAAATGTTAAGTGTTTTTATTTCTGTAAGATAAAAAAATCTTTGGCCTTTTGCCGCCACTCTAAATCTGCCGCTCTAGGCTCCAGCCTACTTAGCCTTGGTAAATCCGCCACTGCCACGCTGGGCAAATGGATTTGATGGTTGTTTACTAATAACGTCTTAAGATAGTCAACAAATAAATAAAACATATTACCGATATTCACACAGCTTCATCATCAACTCATAAAACGTCCCACCAAGGGCACGAGCCTATCCGTATAGGGTGATTAGGCCTTAGTCATCCACACCGGCCCAGTACGGATTGAATTTACGCATAGCCTTTGATTTTTCCGTAGGCAGAAGACATTGGTACGTGGCTAGACCAATGAGCCGACGATGGTCTCGCATCATCGTGCTCCAATGTACTCGTACTATTTTCCATTTTTCTTATTAAATGTCATAAGAACAAAGTGTATTTTCTACGTTGACCATTAGTTTGTCAAATTGATTTAACACTTTTCTGACTTAGGTGCCTTTTGTACTGAGTTTAGTTTCCGCGTTGTTTTTCATAGTTTATGACCTGCTATTAATCTAGATAAGGTGATTATGTTGATGGTGTATGAATAACAACATCGCTACTTAGCAATTCCCTGGCGATACATATGTTTCAGCTAGATGACTGGAAATTTCCTAATATTATACCATGATCTAATGTTAAGAGATTTAGAGCGTCGGTGGCTCAATGGTGTGATCTGTCGCCCTCCTACCGGGAGGGCTGAGGTTCAAATCACGACACGTACCAATGTGTTTTCGATTTTTCGAAATTATATGTACGTATCCGACGCTCTTACGGTGAAGGAAAACATCGTGAGGAAACCTTCATGCACACCTGCGAAGAGATTCAAAGGTTGTGTGTGAAGTCGTCCAATCCGCACTGGGCCCGCGTGGACGACTAAGGGCTAATCACCCTATACGGGTAGGCTCGTGCCCCTCGGTGGGGACGTTTAATAAGCTGATGATGTGATGTTTGAAGCGGTTTTTGTAGAGGTGGGGTTATAATACTTTGCGCTCACTTTGAAGGTATATTTATGATGCGTAGTGGACCTCTTCTGTGTTTATTAGATTTAAGTTTTTATGTTTAAGGTTATATTGTTTACTGTCACAGAATAAACATTTCTTTCTTTCGTTCTTTCTTTCTTTCTTATTTTTACTTCTCTCCAGAGTGCTTCTGGTTATTCAACAAACTGTTTTATAGAATTTTACCGCTCCATTCCAAAGGGTCGGAAAGAAAATATAGTATAAATACTCACATATCCATGATGCTGTGTCTAGGTTGATTTCAATGGGGGAGTCCGGTGCCTTCAATGCTGGAAGTAAGCTGGAGGTATACCCCATCATCATGCCGACCCCAATCATGTTCAGGTGCACCCCTGATGATGTCCATGCCTAGATAAGTAAAACATATCGATAAATTTGCATTAAACTAGACATACAGTTTAAAGCCACTCAACGCGCAATGGAGCGAGCCATTGCTTGGAGTCTCTCTTAGGCATAAGATCAGAAATGATTTAATCCGTAAGAGAACTCAAGTTACTGACATTGCCCGCCGGGTCAGCAAGTTGGAGTGGCAGTGGGCTGGTCACGTATGTCGCAGAACCGATGGCCGTTGGAGCAGACGAGTTTTGGAGTGGAGACCGCGTCTTGGTAAGCGTAGCGTAGGACACCCTCCGGCCCGATGGACCGACGACTTGCGAAAGGTCGCTGGTGGAGGCTGGATGAGGAAAGCGGAGGACCGGGATATCTGGCGCAAAATTGAGGAGACCTTTACCAGCAGTGGACTGCGGTAGGTTGAAGAGAGAGAGACATACAAGTGAAAAATGGGTGGGAAAATTCCAGAACTGGTCTGCCCTAAAAACATCGGGTCTGTGACATGCGTGACCACTGCCACTTCAACTTGCTGATACGGCGAGCTATATCGGTTACTTTAGTTCTCTTACGGATCACATCATTTCTGATTTCATTGCCATCTCGAGCGTAGCTCGCTCAATTGCCTGTTAATGACTTTTTTCTAAATCATCATCAGTTGTGGAATGGCATGTCCTGACAGTGCAATTTTATAGCATTGCACTGTCAGGACAGGCCTTTTCACAGCATGGCCTGGGCAGTTTGGACCGTAATCCAAAACGTGGCCAAAGCGGGTGCAATGCGGATTGGTGTCTTATAAGACTTCTATTGTTGGAGCAGCAGCCTCGTTTAGGCAAGCGCAGTGTGGGACGTCCCATGGCCCAATAGAAGGACGATTTGAAGAAAGTGGCTGGTGGAAGATGGATGCAGGTTGCTCAGGACTGGGATAGATGGCGCTCATCGAGGCAGGCCTATGTTCAGCAGTGGACGATGGTGAGCTTATTGATTGAAGACTACTATCCTAAGATAGCAGCCGGGACCAATGACTTAACGTGCACGGCGGGACTTGATAAAATATTTCGGTACCCCATCCAATGATCGACCTTTCCGATAGTAATTGAACGTACTAGCCGCTACGCCAACGTGCTAGTACAACGTAGTATTTTTAACTGCTAGCCTTACCTAGTAGCTAGAATAATTTTTAAAAGTAGCTTGATTTTTTATCCCAAAAAGTAACTAGAAGTAGCTTAATACTCCGTCACTAATAAAAGGGAACTTAGTCACGTTTTGGCACCAAAAAAATAGCAATGTCGCTAAAAAGAATTAATTTATCATTGTCTCTTCAACCTATTGCAGTCCACTGCTGGACATAGGTCTCCCCATTTTGCGCCAGATATCCCGGTCCTCCGCTTTTCTCATCCAGCTCCCACCAGCGACCTTCCGCAAGTCGTCGGTCCATCGGGCCGGAGGGCGTCCTACGCTACGCTTGCCAAGACGCGGTCTCCACTCCAGAACTCGTCTGCTCCAACGGCCATCGTTCTACGACATACGTGACCAGCCCACTGCCACTTCAACTTGCTGATCCGGCGGGCTATGTCGGTAACTTTAGTTCTCTTGCGGATTAAATCATTTCTGATCTTATCCCAAGAGAGACTCCAAGCATAGCTCGCTCCATTGCGCGTTGAGTGACTTTGAACTTGTGAACCAATCCCGCAGTCAGTGTCCATAATTAATCATTATTTGGTATTTATTAAATTATCGCTTTGTTACTTGGTTTATTGACAAAAGACTACTCAACTTGGCTTTTTCGAGGTTACGACGCAAGTAAAAGACTCTTTTCGATCAATGTTTTTTTCCGTTATTTTTGTTTGTTCATGAAATTCAAAGTAGCTACAAAAAAGTAGGTTAAAAGTTTAGCTTCCAGTTTTTCAATTGTAGCTGACCATCATCAAAAGTAAATTATAGCTAGATCTAGCTATAAAGGACATTAAAAACGTATTTTTTTCTAAATGACCAAGGATAATTTACGAGTTATTGAGAGTGAAGTGGCCAGCACTAGCTAGTCAAAATTTTTTTATGCTATAGCAGGCAAGCGAGCAAAGGGCTCATCTGATGGTAAATGACACCGCCGCCCATCTGTTATAATCTGTTATAAATTGCTTACAATCAGATCACAGTGGACTATTAGCACAGTTTGAACATTGTCATGTCTCTAAAAGTATAAACATTGTACATAGGCCAATAAATAAACACCGCATTCTTAGGTACAAATCTATTATTGATGAAAAAATTTCACAATTAAAGTTAGGGAACCAAAATGCTAATAATTTGTATGAAAATTTATTTACTATTATAAAAAATACATTTAATAAATATTTCCTACTAAAAACAAAAGTGAATAATTTTAAATCAAAATTCAGTGAATGGGCCACACCAGGCATCTACAGAAGTAGATCAAGATTATATGATTTATATAGTTTGAGGGCTTCTTCAAATAACCCTGAATTCTACAACTATGTAAAACGCTATTCGAAGATTTTCAAAAAAGTATGCTTAGCCGCCAAATCTAATTTTTTGCGCGATAAGATTAGAAATGCTAGCAATAAAATCAAAACTACATGGAATATTATTAATAAGGAGACTTCAAGAACCAAGCAAGTTGATAATACTTTTTCTCTTAACATTGACAATAATGTTCTGAACAATGACTCCGAAGTAGCTAATGCTTTTGAAGACTTCTTTTCTAATGCTCCATGTAAAGTTACTTGCCAGTTAAGTTCTAGTTCATCTATTGCTAGAGATTGTTTGATATCAAGTGTTGATAAATGCAATAACCAATTTAGCTTTGCGTATATTAACTCAAACACTATTATAAAAGCTTTTAAAGAACTAAATATGAAGAAAACTGAAGATTTGTGGGGTATATCAGTAAATATCATTAAATCAATTATTGATAGTATAGCACCCCACTTAGCAATCATATTTAACAATTGTGTAGATGAAGGTATTTTTCCAAATTTAATGAAGTACAGTAAATTAATCCCATTATTTAAAGCAGGTGACAAAAGCGATCCATCAAATTTTAGACCCATTTCGATCCTACCAACATTAAGTAAAATTTACGAGAAAATTATTTTTAATCAATTAATTGCTCATTTTAATATGAATAGAATATTACATGTAAAACAATTTGGCTTTACTAAAAATAAAAATACCACTGATGCTGGGGTCGCACTTATCAAACACATATTTGACGCCTGGGAGAATAAGCAGGATGCCATTGGAATATTTTGTGATCTATCCAAAGCCTTTGATTGTGTAGATCATGCAACGTTGTTGATTAAGTTGAGACATTACGGTGTGTCGGACTGTGCATTAAAACTTTTAGAGTCATATTTGTCCGACAGAATCCAAAAAGTTAATGTTAATGGTAAGAGTTCTCCTGGTGCTGTTCTGCACATGGGGGTTCCTCAGGGCTCAATATTGGGTCCTCTTCTTTTTCTAATATATATAAATGATCTTCCCTACTATTGTAGTAATATTATGGACGTAGTACTATTTGCTGATGACACATCTTTGATTTTTAACATCAACAGACACATGGAATCATTTGATGATATGAATAGTTCCCTATCCAAAGTAATGCACTGGTTTACTGTAAATAATCTACTATTAAATACTAAGAAAACCAAATGTGTCAAGTTTAGCATGCCAAATGTAAGGCAAGTAAATTCTAATGTTATTCTTAATAATGAAAAATTAGAAACAGTAAATTCAACTAGATTTTTAGGTATTACTATTGATGCTAAACTGCAGTGGGGACCCATATTGAAGCACTGGCCGGTAGACTTAGCTCGGCAGCTTATGCTGTTAGGAAAATAAGGCTCTTGACTGATGTCGAAACAGCGAGATTGGTATATTTTAGTTATTTTCATAGTATAATGTCATATGGTATATTATTGTGGGGCGCAGCTGCATACATAACATTTTTGTACTACAGAAAAGAGCTGTCCGTGCCATTTACAATCTTAGACCACGGGATTCTTTGAAGGAGCTTTTTAAAGAAATAAATATATTGACAGTCGCATCGCAATATATTTTTGATAATATAATGTACGTACGTAAGAATATCCACACTTTTGAAAAAAACAGTGATCATCATAATTTTAACACTAGGAATAAAAACAAACTTGCTGTTCCGAATCTTCGTCTTCACAAAGTAGGGAAATCTTTTGTCGGAAATTGTATAAAGTATTTTAATAAAGTGCCACAAAATATTGTTGATTTGCCCTTGCATAAGTTTAAAGCTTTAATTAAAACTACCTTGTTGAAAAAAGGATATTACACAGTAGATGAATATTTAGCAGACAAAATTTTGTGGTGCTAGTCTGCCTGCATTGTGTTCCAGGAGCAGACGCATATAATTGAATTGTATAAATTTGTTATTTGACCAAACTCTGTAAAACCAAGTATTGAAAAGAGTAACCCACGAGTTTCTTGCCGGGATCTTCTCGTTGGATGGCAGCATTCCGAACCGGTGGTAGAGTCATTAGATTTAATAAAAAATTATATACTGTTTTGACGATTCAAAAGTATCTGTAAAGATTTATTTGAATAAAGCATTTTTCAATTTCAATTTCAATTTCAATTTCAATTTCAATTTCACATTTGCAATACCAGAGGGCACTGAAATGCGTTGCCGGCCTTTCAATAGGGAATACGCTCTTTTTTTTAAGGTCGCCAGGTCGTATCGCTCAGGAAATATCTTCGAAAGCAACTGATTCCACAATTTCGTTGTTCGTGGCAAGAAATTACCACAAAAACGCACTGTCGACGACTTCCATCCATGTGGGTGGTGAGGATGAAATTTTGAGCTTTGCCTCGAAGTGCGGTGGTGAAATGTGGCAGCCGGAAATCTAGAAAACTATTAAATGGTAATTATGATAATTACCTGATTGAGGAAAGGTGCCACCATATTGATGCTTTCACTCTCAGCACATTATTAAAACTGTGCTGGATTCTAATAGGCATACGCGAGATTAAGTCAAACATTACGCGGCATTTTTATTTGTATGTTTACTTTATTATCCTGATACAGGCGTACAGGTTTCATATACAAGCGTAACACGCGGATTGTGTTGAATATTTTTCTAAGCGCTTTAATGCGAGGGATAAATAAATTAAAAATACATTAGACGACCAATAATAATTATGATGTATATGTTGAGACGTCGAGACGGCAGTACAAATATTCGTGTGCATAATATACACACACACATAATATACACGGCTGTTTGTATTGGTGTGGGTGTTTCTATGTAAAAATTGTATAATATATATTAACTGAAAACGTATATCAGTATACATTATTCAGTACCCATTTTACAGGAAAGAAGCATATTTTGGGGATTCTAAGCAAGTTTATATTATCAAGCTGTAATTATTTGAGGTTAGGTTGTCTTTTGTAACTTAGTACAGTTTACTATGTACAAAACAGTTTATGATACTCGTATAAAAAACTTATAAAAGTTTTTTTTAAGTAAAATAGGTAAGTATTTATATTTGATTTTACATATAATTACGGAATCTTAATAATATTTATAAATTTATTAAGGCTTTAATACAACCAATTATAAAAATAAAATATGAATAAAGAAGTTAAATAACAATCAATATAGATATACCCAAATACCTTATTTAATTTTTATTTAAATAGATTCCTATTTAAGGGCCGTAGTAGGTACCTAGTTGTTGGCCCTGAGACTAAAGAGTGAGTGGACTCTAAACTTTTTTTAGCAAAAAGTTATCATGATTTCCAATCAAGGAAACTTAAAACTTGCACAACACCGTCATACATCATCGAATTGGATGACTGTTCCATCATGATATAACGTCAATTTATCCATGTACATATTTTTTAGTGATTATTAAAATAGCTGTCTAATATTTGCATACATTAATTCAGTCTAGTTAAATATCTAGGCCAATTTTAATAGAATGTCTTGTTTTATACATGAGCGTTATAGGGATCGTTAAAATACAATTAAATTCTATGTATCTTTTGCGATTACTGCAATATAATCTTAACCCTCTACTGCATGAATTATTAGAGTGAAAAAGTCCTTGCAGTTTCCGCAACCTACGGGGGCATTGAATATGATCTTTGGTATATTTCTCTCTTAAAATAGCCTAATTGTGGCAGTTTTCAAACCCCCAAAAATGTCTGTTTTTTGTTCGATATTTTTTTAAATTTCAAAAAAAAATATCCAAAGAATTTTCAAAATTCCGACACCATACGATCCGCCATTAAATTTTGCATCTCATGATACTGAACAGTCCTGGCTAACTTGCATATTTTCGGAGATGATTGGAGATATGTAGACTAGAATTCCAACAAAATCCGCTCCTAAGGGCACTAAAAATACGTAGTAAATATAGTCCGATTTTCAAATTTCTGATGTCATTCGATGCGTAATATTTATACCTCGAGGGAATTTCTTATTTTAGCATGATTAAGATAAATAAATCGAAAAAACGTTCATAAGTTGTTTCATGTAGAAAAAAAACTTCAATACCATATATGGACTCGTATGCTCTGAGACAAATCTCGGTTGGACATATATGGTACCTATCATATGCAGTCAAACAAAAAAATAAAAGTAGAAATGAACATTAACTTAGGTAAACGAAAGTATATTTATTATTATTAATTATTATATCATGGAATGTAACAAAACAGTTACTTTTATCATTGTAGCATAGAAGACCTTTGCATTTTATGTCTTCATAGAACAATCTATGAAATGTTCACGTTTTTTCTACCACGCAACCCCTTGTTCTATATTGTCTGTTCTGACACTGTTCAAAGTAATGTCTCATCTTTTTAGAAGTAACTGGGGTACCAGGATTGGACAAGAGAGGACTTCCTTGACGACTTTTTTCAGTTTTCAATTCAGTTGATGACTTTTCAGTAGTTTTCTCTACCATAAAATAACGATAGTGTTGTTTTAGTTCTCTTTCGTAGATATTTGTGCATTAGCAACGATTCATCACGGTGATCCAACGAACGAGAATACCATTTTTACCAAGTAACCCGTAAGTTAGTAGTATTGTACAAGTTGTCATAAAAGATCTTATGGTTTTAATGTATCGGGACAGTATCTGTTAATCTGGCTTCTACGTTCCACTCACTCCGATATAATATATTGGTTTCTTATTATTTTATTTAGTTCACCTACAGTTACATCAAATACAAAAATCATAAGGATCAGTAGTCATACCAAATGCATAACCACTTACAGGCAAACACAACATGCAGTTATATAACAGTTCTAGTTTTATATAAACATATTTTTAAAGTCTAACTAACCACAATATTTTTGTTTTAGTACGTCGTACGAGTAGTACGAGGTAATTGGTTAATAGACATAGAAACCTATGAATCGTCCTATTCTTAGTTTGCAATATAAGACGGTTTATTTACTTTACTTCAACCGAATTATCAAATTCGACGGCTCTACAATTATCAATTAGTATTCACATACTGTACTCAGCTCCATAATGCATGGAGGAAGCTAAATATCACCCGTTAAGATAAGTTGTCAAGATTTTCCTGATGTTTGGATTTCCAATCCATCTTAGTAGCTGGCGTTTTTCGAGGTATTTTTGCACCATTTGATCCGTCGCAAAATTCGGTCCGAATGCATACGGTACCATATTATGTCTTAACATATTTTCGTCGTGCTGCATATGAGCCCATATATGGTACGACATAAAAGTGGATGAAAATAATTAGAAATAGGTATGCAAGTGAGAAAATAATTGTTGATTGGTAATACAGAATATATTCACTATATAAGTATATTTTTTATTTACAAATACTAACGTTTTGTTGTTGGTTTCGATACTCAAAATGTCTCCCAGACACTCGTCTTTTGTAACAACAACAACCCGCGCAAAAGTGACGTTATTTCTAAATATCACCTAATCATAGACATACTTATTGCGTTTTGTTATAGCTTAATAACCATTACAATTTAATAATATGGAATGGATTAGTTATTATTTGTTTGGAAATAAAACAGCAATAAAAAGGCCATACCATATATGGGATCACATGCAGTAGAGGGTTAGTTTCAATTAGATCTTGACTCTGCATTGACACGGTAAAACATGTTTAACTTGTTTGAAAATATAAACACCTACCTATTTAAGGCATCATTTAGTTTCAAATTCAACTATGTAAAATAAGCTTAAAAAATGTTTAATAGTTAAAAATACGCTTTTAGCACGCACTAAAAATAACAAAATAAATCGAAAATTTAGTTTTGAAAGAAAGCGTGATCGTTTATGTATTTTTTTCCCCTACAATGTAATAGACTAGCTGTCCCCCGCGGTATTACTCGCGTTAAAAGATCGTTTATGTACTATCTTTACTCTTTTAGGACAAAACGCTTCACGCTTTCTTTGAAAATTAAATTTCCGATTTATTTTGAAATTTTTGTGCGAGCTTTAAGCTGTTTTTTAAACTATTACTTATACTTTTAAATCTTCTAGGTATTAAAAGCTATTTATTTTTTATCAAATTAAACAAAATTTTAGTTTTACGCATCCAAATTTGATACAGCATGATAATTTTGGTAAAATATTGACATTTCTCATTATTTTCGGCAAACCAGTTAATTTGTTCCTAAATCATAAGGCTGCATTTCAAATAGCCTATCCGCCATCTTGGACGTCCGCCATGTTGGATTTAAGTCTCGTGATTATTTTTTTACGTATCCCATTCAGCAAACCCTTTCATTTGATGCTCATATCATGGGGGTACATTTAAAAACCTGTCCGTCATCTTGGACGTCCGCCATATTGGATTTACCATAGTGACGTGACTATTTTTTCATATTTCTAACAGCAAATGAAAGGGTTCATTTGATACCCAACTCATAGGAGTGGATTTCAAACAACCAGTCCACCATCTTTGGGAAGCCGCCATACTGGATTTGTAATTACCTTTTTTTAGTTAATCATGTATTGACATTAAAACTCAGAGCGTGTGCAAAATGTTATCCTAATTGAAAACCGGGAAGTGGATCAAATTAAGATTCCAAGATTTTCTTACATAAGTAGTTAGTTACAAGTAAAGTTAATAAAATAATCCATTACATATAAATAAAATAAGTGTCTGTTTGCAATATTGATATATTTTTTTAATCATGGTAATGAATTTATATACGGTACACATGACAAAATAATAATTTTTGTTTCTCTGTCTGTTTGTTCCGGGTAATCTCTGAAACGGCTGGATGGATTTGGACGGGACTGCTTTTGACAGGTAGCTGATGCAGTAAAGAAAAACATCGGCTATTTTTATTTGTGGACCGCGTAATTTAAGCGCGGCGGTCCACGTGTCGCATGACTTTAAAGTTATGTTTTGCGAGAGAATATTAATAATGCCAAAATAACAATTTTAATTTTTTGTCTGTCTGTTTGTTCCCGGTAATCTCTTAAACAGTTTTTTAGGTTATCCTTTACTGCGGGAGAATATAATCTTATAAATAAATAAATACACAGTGCCATCAAGTCCCAAGTTAAGCGTGAAGCCTGTATTTTGGGTACTTAACAACGGATAAACATACTTATATTTTTTTTGTAAGTACATATATATTATACATAGAATTACAAACAAACATGTTCATGCATACAAATGTTTGTACTGCCCGGGGATAGAACCCGGAACCCTGGTGTAGTAGTAGACTTCTCAACCGCTACACCAAATGTGTCGTCAAAATTATATCGCGGGTAATTCCGGGGGATGCAGCTAGTCCATTACATAAGAATAAAATTGTAGCATCTGTTTGTAATATTGAAATAACCATTTTTTTCTTCATGCATATGAATATATCTAAGATACAAACAACAATTTAATTTTTTTTGTCTGTGTGTCTGTCTGTCCGTTCCAGGTAATCTCAGAAATGGCTGGACGGATTTTGGCAGGACATTTTTGGTAGCTGATGTAATTAGGAAAAGTCAAAGTCAAAATTCATTTATTTAGATTAGGCTTACAAAAAGCACTTATGAACGTCAAAAAGAATACAAATAATACAATAAAAAATACATTTAAAATATCAAAGTAAACCACAATAATGAATTTTGATACTTTTTTTTTTATAAAAAACATAGACTACTTTTATTCTGGAAAAATTAAACATTGTTTTAACGCGCGGCGGCCGCGTGTCGGGTGAGCTGCGCGCTTTTATGATATGTTTTACTGCGGTAGTATAATATAATCTTTGCGAGTGATACCAGGGGGAACAGCTAGTTTCAAAATAAAATCAATTCTGGATAATTCACTTTACGGAAATATTATTACATAGCGTGGCCTGTAATTGCTTCGTGATTTTACATGCTTTGTATAGAACCATATGCGACAGTCGATTGCATTATGCTATGTTACAAAATACTCTACTACTTTTTCTTTAATATAACTATCAGTTATTTAAAAAATTTTGGAAAGTTTATGAAAAAACTAATGTGTCTAAACGGTTGGCTGCATTTCCACGTTGTTTAAAACTAATTCATCGATCAAGAAATTTCTTCAAGTATAATATTTTTATAATTTTAACAGTGAGGTTATTTATAATAAACTTCACTATTGCATATTTTTGATCATGAATTGTTATAGGTATGATGCAACATAACCATAGCATTGAGCTATAGTTCCGTGTTTACATATAATTATTCATAAACAAAGTTACCGGTCAATTAGTGAAAGGTGCTTTGCGCTGATAACGATGGGAAGGTGATTGCACCTTAAAGTGCACAAAATAATTTAAGGTCAAAGATAAGTTTTTGCTTTGGGTCGCTATGCGTGATGCAAATGATAAGACAGGCGAAATTGAGATAGCTTCTTGTTTTTTTTTGTCTTCTTAGCGTATCGATGGCAAAAAAATAATTTAACCGAAGAAGCACAAAAGCTTGCTACGGTGACAGCGTTTTCTGCAGCTATCATTAAATCCTGCTGAGAACAGTTACTTGGGCAAGCAGGACACGATATAAGGTGAATTTTTTGGGCCGCTCCACAAAGGCAGTCCAAATCAAAACCATCCGAAAACCCCATCTCGCGAAATGGTACTCCGACAGTGGCTGCACTTCATATATACAAATAAGCAGTGACAGACAACATCCAAACAACCCGGAAAATCGTCATAAAAAGATTCCCACTGTTTCGCCCATATTCCTGTACAGATTTAAAACCATAGGCGATGTGCTGTCAGCAACAGCACTCAATTTAACAAAAATATAAATTATGTATTGTTTTTTCCGATTCGTTAATTACTTTGCATACCCTACTCATAATATCTGTGCACGCTAATGCACTTCGACCTGCCAAAGTCCGAAGCGAATTTAAAGACATACAGGTTGGCTAAGACAATTCTTAGCCAAGGGGAACAAAGGGATTCAGCAAAGTAACCATCCCACGTCAAAGCTTATGGAAGGCAGGTACTTATGTTTAATGCAGCTACTATCGATTAAAGCTACCATCGGTTCGGAGTATCAACATTTAGCTTAGACATTTTATTAAACGACCCCTGTGCTGTAATGGTTGAGATGTCGGCTATTACACCAAGGGTTCCGGTTTCGATCCCCGGGCAGTACAAACATTTGTATAGGTACTTGAACATGTCTGTTAGTACCGGTCTGAGTGTTTTCTATGTACAATATGTATGCTTTTACAAAAAAAGTATGATTATCCGTTGTTTAGTATCCATATACCATGCTAATGCTTAGTTTGGGGCTAGATGGCGCCGTGTTCAGTGAATAAATTATAATATTATTTATTTATTTTATTTACTTAAAGTTAATTATAAAGTGGGAATAATATAAAAATGAATCTAATAAATGTTTTTTATTACTCAGTATAATTCAGCAAACCTTAATACCTAAATAACTTTTAGTACAAATAAAATCACAAATGTTAAAAAATCTTTAAAACAATGTTTGGGTAAAATACCACTTTAATTTACCACCAAACATTACTTACTCAAAACACGTAAAAACATTAAAAGACGAAACTGTGTCAGTTTTTTAAACACATTTACTGTGTACTCCTTTGTTTATGACCTAAACACAAGCCGCCAACATGCAAATAAAAGTCCATTTTACGGTACCTGCTTCAAGGCTTCCAAATGTAAATCCATAATGGCGGGCGAATTAAAACATTGATAATTACAATCCAACGTATCTTAACATTATGCGAGCGGGATTAAAGATTTGCCGTATAAATAGGTTTGGGAGACAACAGAGCATACGTTATATCGATAGTTGTTTAGCGTAGGTATGTATGGAAACTGGTAAATACTACTTTATTGGTTGCGAGGTAATAAAATATATTCCGCATTGTATAGGTAAACACAATTTAAAATACTTTTAAAAGTACGTACTTCTTACAGTTTGTGTCTTTTTTGATTTACATACATATTTATAAACGTATAATATTGTGTGCTTAATTTAGTGCATGATTAAGTGCTTTGGAAGTTAAGCCGTTACTTAATAATTAGCGTCGGTGGCTCAATGGTGTGGACTGTCGCCCTTCTACCGGGAGGGCCGAGATTTAAATCCCGCCACGTAACAATGATTTTTCGATTTTTTGAAAAATATATGTACGTTATCCGACGCTCTTACGGTAAGGGAAAACATCGTGAGGAAACCTGCGCACGCTTGCGAAAAGATTCAAAGGTCGTGTGTGAAGTCGTCCAACCTGCACTGGGCCCGCGTGGACGACTAAGGCCTATACACCGTATACGGATATACGGGTCCCCCTCCTGGCGCCAAACCTGGATCCGCCCTTGTATGTCCCACCTGATTTACACATGGCCAGGCTATGTGGAAAGGCCTGTGCCCTGAAAGAGGGAGGTTTTAGGCTGGTTAGTTGAATTTTTGTCTTATTATAATTGTAGTCAATATTTAAATTAATCAAATTATAATTATTGAAATACATGGTCTTCGTCGGTGGCTCAATGGTGTGGACTGTCGCCTTCCTATCGGGAGGGCTGAGGTTCAAATCCCGACACGTACAATGTATTTTCGAATTTTCGAAAATCTCTTACGGTGACGGAAAACATCGTGAAAAACCTTCATGCAAGCTTGCGAAGAGATTCGAAGGTTGTGTGTGAAGTCGTCCAATCCGCACTGGACCCGCGTGGACGACTAAGGCCTAATCACCCTATACAGGTAGGCTCGTGCCCTTCGGTGGGGACGTTTAATGAGCTGATGATGATGGTTTTCGAATGCTGGTAAAACAAGCCCATCCTACCAAAACAACTAAAAGTTGATACGTTTGTAACAAACTAACAAAAGGTTTCATTTTATTAGTACGCTTTTTAAGATTAAACTGTTATATTACCATATAAAGTAGTATTTGAGGACAAATATTTCTTATCAACGATAAAGGAAGCGTAAATCAGAACTAGTCTTTATTGTTTGATGACTGTATTATTTGCAATTTTTTCGAAAACTAGCATGACTCTACAAAGCAGGTGATTTTAATGTTAAATATCATTTTAATGTCACTTTTATTACTAAACGTTTTAAAAAGTAAAAGCCATAAACATTTATTAGACTACAGCGTCGGTGGCTCATTGATGTGGACTGTTGCCTTTTGATCTGGAGATGCATGTTCAATTCCCGTCACGTATCAATGTGTTTTCGAATTTTCGAAATTCTAAGTAGGCTTACCTACGCTCTTACGCTGAAGGAAAACATCGTGAGGAAACCTGCGCACACCTATGAAGAAATTCAAAAGTTGTGCGTGAAGTCGGCCGATCCGCACTTGGCCCGCGTGGACGACTAAGGTTAATCACTCTATACGGGTAGGCTCATGCCACTCGTTAGGGACGTTTAATGATCTTTATAATGGTCAATTTAAATTTGCTACTGCAGATCTTTTTAAACTGACTCCGTGGTCAAATGGGCACACAGCGTTCGGCTGCGTGGTGGTAGTGGCAAGGGCGGATCCAGGTTAGGCGCCAGGAGGAGGTCACATAGTAGTAGTCAAGTTAAGAACTTATAAGGTATTTTGTAAATGTACGTTAATAAAGTACTTAAAATAGATCAGGGGGGTCATGACCCCCATGACCCTCCCCCTGGATCCACCGTTGGGTATTGGGCGTAGGTTTTTTTCCTAGCTTAGAACATTGCTGGCGGACTATCTGATTTTCCGAAAAGAAATATGATTCCGAGTTTCAAAGGACACGTTTAACCGTACGTCAGACCCGGCTACAAACTTTTATATGTTACAAAGTGAACAGGGCGGTCAGGACGCTTACCTGATGGAAAGTTATACGCCTGACCGTATCAGAGCAGCATTGAAAGAGACCAACAACTGATTAATAGTTATTATTCTTCATCAATGTCTCACTGCGCCCGTCACCCGAGACAATAGATGTTGGGTCTCTTCATCATCAGCTCATTAAACGTCCCCACCGAGGGGCACGAGCCTACCCGTATAGGGTGATTAGGCCTTAGTCGTCCACGCGGGCCCAGTGCGGATTGGACGACTTCACACACAACCTTCGAATCTCTTCGCAGGCGTGCATGAAGGTTTCCTCACGATGTTTTCCTTCACCGTATGAGCGTCGGATAACGTACATATATTTTCGAAATTCGAAAATACATTGGTACGTGTCGGGATTTGAACCACAGCCCTCCCGGTAGGAAGGCGGCAGTCCACACCACGGAGCCACCGACGCTCTTAGCTCTTACCTTAGAAAGGCAGTCGTTAATCCGCCAATCCGCATTAAGCCCGCGTAGTGAGCTACGAACCAATCTCCACGTAGCTATGCTGGGCATAGCTATAGGGAGCCTGTGTCTGCAGTGAGCCGTAATAGGCTGATTAATTATTATTATATGGACGTGTATAAATACGGATGGATCATTAATACATTATGTATGGTCTTAATATAATATTTTGAGGTTTTCTATACAAAAACTGAATTTTGAGACAATTTTGATGTTATCAAGATTACGCCCGTACTTTTTTATACGTCCATTGATGATGATAAATAATTACAGATTTTCATAAAGAACAAATTCATATTATTAATTGTTAATCTTAATTTGGGTTCGCCATCTTTGTTTGCTAAACCTTGTAGACAAATCACAGATAACAAAAATGGCCGTTAGTGTTTTCGTCGACTAACCTCGCCCCTCTTTATTGACCAAAATATGGTTACCATGTTTACCTCCAATTCAATTTTAATGTATAATATATTATTATGTACTTATTTAGGCAAATTTATTGTTATTGTATATTGATGACCAATGTGTTGAAGTCGTGTGAAGTCAGTTATTACACCAAGAGATCCGGGTTCGATCCCCGGGCAGTACCATCGTTTGCATGAACACGTCTGTTTGTATTGGTCTGGGTGTTTCCATCTAATAATAAGTATTCATTTACAAAAAAATAATATACAAGCGTCCTACCCGTACTCACATACGCAGAGACATGGAAATTGACTGCGGGCTTGGTAAAGTTCAAAGTATAACGAGACAATGGGCGAGCTATTCTTCGGGTTCTCTTTAGGAATAAGATCAGAAAGATTTAATCGTAAAAGATAAAAGTTACCGACATAGCCCGCCGATCAGATATAGATAGAATGAAGCGTGTCACGTATGTCGCCGAACCGATGGCCGTTGGAGCAGACGAGTTCTGGAGTGGAGACCGCGTCTCGGCAACCGTAGTGTAGGATGCCCGCCAGCCCTATGGACCGATGACTTGCGAAAGGTCGCTGGTGGAGGCTGGATGAGAAAAGCGGAGGATCTGGCGCAAAATAGGGGAGCCCTTTGTCCAGCAGTGGACTGCGATAGGTTGAATAGGATAGGATAGGAATACACAAGCATGGACGCATAAAAATACTCGGTTGTAGGCTCGGTACTGAGTCATCTAGGTAGGTACCACTGCAGTGCCAGATATGATGAGATAATATGCACTTTTGTGTTTAGGAGATAGAGGACTGTAGCTATGAAATTACTGGGTATAAGAAACCTAACATCTGTTGTCTCGGGTGACGGGCGCAGTGCATTGATGGAGAATAATAACTGCCTATTAATTGTTGGTCCCCTTCAATGCCGTTCTGCCATGGCCAGGCATTTACCATCAGGTGAGCGACCTGACCGTACACATCTTTTTTATTGTACATATAAAACAAATACATCTATGTGGAATGTATTTTTTTTATTTTAATCCCCATAATACTAAAATGCGTCAATATCTTAACATACGGACCTTGTATTACTTCCTATATTTTGTGTCGCAACTATGACATATAAGATGCACAAAAAATTACTTACAAAGTGTGTGTTCAGATCATATTTTTTACAAGTTTTTAACACCGCTTCTATATTAGCTGAAGGGTCTCATCATCATCGGCCTATAACGTCCCAGTACAAGGCACAGGCCTTACAGAGTTAACGACTTTGTAGATAAATAAATAAAATCATTTATTTCGAACTTTGTGAGTCCATAGTGTTACTCGTAGTAATAACTCAACTAAAAACTATCATTATCATCAGCTCATTAAACGTCCCCACCGAGGGGCACGAGCCTACCCGTATACGGTGATTAGGCCGTAGTCGTCCACGCGGGCACAGTGCGATTGGACGACTTCACGCGCAACCTTTGAATCTCTTCGCAGGCGTGCGCAGGTTTCCTCACGATGTTTTCCTTCACCGTTAGAGCGTCGGGTAACGTACCTACATGTAATTTCGAAAATTTGAAAACCAAATATACAAATACCAATGTACGTGGTGGGGTTTGAACCTACGCCTTTCCCGTTAGGAAGGCAACAGTCCACACCATTGAGCCATCGACACTCACCATGTTAAAAACTATGTTAGTAACATATTTAAATAGTTATAGAACCTGTTGGTATGATGATTTTTTTTTCTACTATGATATCGATGGACTGATTAAAAATAGAAACATTGCTAAAATAATGAGTCCGTTAACATTTAAAATCATAGAATTATCACAATTTTAAAAACGCATTACGTACCTATGAGCTTTCCCAAAAACGCTTCATACAATGGCTACTAAATTATGACGTCACGTCTTTGTAGTTAGTACGCATAGTTAATGAGTAGTGTTCTACAAATATATTCAATGTTGTGTTTATTATTATAGTTTCATAGTAAATGTTGATATAAATTGCATGTGTTATCATTTTTCATTAATTAATGTACTTTAAAAATGGACTTTCTACCCTAACTTCGAACTAAAATTTATTAAACATGAGATATCGAGCTGATAGTTGGAACATCGTTATTTTTAGCCCATGTTTATAGTAATCTACTATTGTACTACATATAAATTTAATTTAAGTGTCTGTTTGTAATATTGAAATAACATTTATTTTCTTCATGCATATGAATCATATTTAACTAGGTGGTAGACTCGATACTGAGTCGTCTAGGTAGGTACCACCGCAGTGCCAGATATCATCCCGTGAAACAGGAGTGTTATGCACTTTTGTGTTTCGGGATGAGGGCACTGTAGCTAGTGAAATTACCGGGTATAAGAGACCTAATATCAGTTGTCTCGGGTGACGGGCGCAGTGCATTGATGGAGGATAGTAACTGTCTGTCAGTTGTTGGTCCTTTAATGCCGCTCTGTCATGGTCTGGCGTATCACTTACCATCAGGTGAGCGTCCAGACCGTCCTGTACACGTATAACATAAAAAAACTGTAAATATCTCTTCCTAGTTATTGTATATAAAGCTTTCATATAGTTTATACATCAGTTATTATTTAATATGTATATAATTTGCATTTAGTACGTACACTAGTCTGCCCTTTATCCATGCGTTGTATTTCTCCATAAAAGTTGCCTGAAAGAAATTGCCATGTGAAAGTGCAATAAGGCCGCCCATTGTACCCCATCTTTATATATATTTTTTGTATCCTTTTATTTATTTTCGTGTACAATAAAGAAATAAATAGGCGGTACATATGCCAGTTTTTTTAAAAGTTTTGTCTGTTTGTCTGTGCTACTGTCTGTCTGTTTGTTCTAGGTTATCACTGAAACGGCTGGATGGATTTGGACGGTCGGATAACGTTTTGGTACGTGGCGGGATTTGAACCTCAGCCCTCCCGGTAGGAGTCTACACCATTGAGCCACCGACGCTACTTTACCTTTTGTCACTGTTTTAAGAGATGGCGGTAACGACCCCCGATAGTACTTAGTGGAACCAGCAATTATCGGTATTTTCCTTACAACTTGAAGATTTACGGCCCAGGAATTAAAGCCAGACGATTGAGACGATATCCTAACAATGAGTACCTATAATTTCATAATTATCAGTTCATACAATTGAATAGGCGAGTTATTCATGCAATTATATGATTGTTATCCAGTTTATAAGATAGGCGATATTGAGCTATAATATTTATTTTATTGAGTAGCAAATAAGTACACGATACAACGCTGCTTATCAATATTTGCAAGATCAAAGGTCCCTGAAATGCGTTGCAGGTCATAAATAGAGTCAACGTTTTTTTTTAAGATTGCCAGGTCATATCACTACGTATTATAATTACGTCCACTGCTGAATTGTGCCGTAGACGTAACTTGTTTTGGCGGGGTCCGTTAAACACATCTATTTTTACGACTATTTCGTTTTAATCAGTGTACCTAACTTTTCTTTGCAATTGTTGGACCTATTCAACTTATCGCAGTCCACTGCTGGACATATGTCTTCTCCATCCCGCGCCGGATATCCAGCCTCCACCAGCGACCTTTCGCAAATCGTCGGTCGGGCTGGAGGGCGTCCTACGCTACGCTTGCCAAGACGCAGTCTCCCCTCCTCTGCTCCAACCCGAGGTTCAGCGACACACTCGTACGTCACCAGCCCACTGCCACTTCAACTTGGTAATCCGGCGGGTATGTTGGCTACTTTAGTTTTTTTACGGATTGAATCTTTTCTGATCTTATCCCTGAGAGAGACCCCGAGAATAGCTCGCTCCATTGCGCGTGTGACACTTGAATAAAATAAAAAAGGAATACAATTTGTGGATAAATGATCAAATAAAAAGTAATAAAATAAAAAATACAAGCTAGGCTATAGGACTTGGTGGAAGAAATCTTTACAACTCCAATGAATAATAATAAGCAGTTGGGAAATTATTGGAAAATGAGTGTTCTGTGCAATACTTTGTAACAAATGAACTCAATGATGAGATTACAGAGATACAACACCAGTCACTTCATTAGTTTAGCTGTTTGAGAGTCTTCTTGAGGGTTGAGTTTAGAGAGCCACTCGATCAAGGAGCTTTTGGGTTCGAATCTTATGAAAAACACAAAAGTCAGTCGCTTCATATCAGTGTGGTTAAGATATTAGAGGATGATTGACTTTATTTTTTATAGACAAATTTGTTTCCTTGCACTGAAAGGCCTTTTCTCTGTTTTGAGTAAAAAAATGAATAAGACGCAAAATGAAGGAAGCAAACAGATCGTAGACAAATCTTATAATTGTTAACACAAAAAAGCATAATTATAGTATTTAATAACTTTATTTCAACAGGTAAAACACCAGAATACAAACTAAATCATGAATACATAGAGATCTTACTAGGTGGTAGACTTGATACTGAGTCGTCTAGGTAAGTACCGCCGCCGAGGTAAGTGCCAGATATCGTCCCATGAAACAGGAGTGTTATACACTTTTGTGTTTTAGGATGAGGGCACTGTAGCTAATAAAATTGTATGGTATAAGAGACCTAACATCTGTCGACTCGGGTGTCGGGCGCAGTGCGGCATTGATGGAGGATAATAAGTGTCTATCAATTGTTGGTCTCCTTTAATGCCGCTCTGTCATGGTCTGGCGTATCACTTACCATGATGTGAGCGTCCAGACCGTCTTGTACACTTATAAAAAAAAATAATCACAGATTGTACACAGCATTTATACAAATGATATAAGTAAACATGCAAAGAAAAACGGATAAGTGAGATAGAATTGACTTGAACTCCCACTTGTACAAAGTCATTTAAAAGTCCGTATTATGATTTACTATAATTGAAAATGAGGTTAATGCAGTTAGCATTACATTTACTGTAAATAAAATATATATAAGTTATGACGATTTAAAGAAAATAATACAACAACACATACTTATTTCACCTACCTCGAAACATAATTAGATAT
>PQWD01001841.1:0-19684 GCA_019425675.1 Leucinodes orbonalis | reverse complement strand
AGATATAAAAATAATAAATAGAGACTATGTCAAAAATGAGCATCGGTGGCTCAATGGTGCGGACTGTAGCCCTCCTACCGGGTCGGCTGAGGTTCAAATCCCGCGACGTACCAATGTGTTTTCGAGTTTCCGAAAATATATGTACATTATCCGATGCTCTTACGGTGAAGGAAAACATCGTGAGGAAACCGGCGCACGCCTGCGAAGAGATTCAAAGGTTGTGCGTGAAGTCGTCCAATCCGCACTGGGCCCGCGTGGACGACTAAGGCCTTATCACCCTATACGGGTAGGGTGATAACAATTCACTGATTCTTATTACAACCCTAACGGATTACTCCCTTGCACTCTACGCGGCAACACGCAAGCTACTCAATAAAAAGGGGTGCATCATATTTATGGAGCCCCTCGACGTTGAAGAGAATTTCATATGATTGGAGAACCATTTTCTAATATTAAACCATAAGTAGTTGTAGCATAACGTCTATTTTTATATACAAAAGTCAAAGGTGTACTCAGACTTCCTTAGGTATCGCAACGTTCATGAACTTAAGACGTTTTGTAAGCTATTTACAGCAATGTGTTGCGCGCAAGTCATAAGCGAAACGTTATTCGTAATAGTTATTTGTTTATTTTCAAACTACCCATTCATTGTTAATTTGTCATGATGGGATTTTTTGACGTTTTAAATCGCAGATCAGCGAGCTTTCACTATATGAATACAAAATTATTTGTTCGTCCTCACGCGTCATGCGCGGTGTCCTCACGCGTTTAATGCGTTTGGAAACCACAAGAAATTAACTTGATATTAATCCTTTGCCCGCCAATGACGCCTTAAGGCGCCAAACAATAGATTTTCTATCGTGTCTGGGTTCCCAGCGATCAGTGGGTTAAAGGGAAACATATTTCTTTACAACATTTTTGAATTTTAGAATTTAAAAGATAATAAAGAACCACAATATATTGATCAAGCCCTACATAAGTTGTTCTCTACGGACACAAAAATGGGCAAATATGCTCTGTTTTGTAAATGTATATATACNCGTCGGTGGCTCAATGGTGTGGACTGTCGCCCTCGCAACGGGAGGGCTGAGGTTCAAGCCGCCACGTACCAATGTGTTTTCGAAAAATATATGACGTTAACCGCGCTCTACGGTGAAGGAACATGTGAGGAAACCTGCGCACGCCTGCGAAGATTTTCAAAGGTTGTGCGTGAAGTCGTCCAACACGCACTGGGTCTTATCACCCTATGCGGGTAGGCTCGTGCCCCTCGGTGGGGGCGTTTAATGAGCTGATGATGATGATGATGATTCAAAATTATTGAGAGACTGTGCTTAGAAAAAAACAACTTTTATAGCAAATAGAAAATATGTTAGGTTCACGCAGTTATGCAGATGAGCAGACTAGTTCTGAAGGGAACACCACCACTATCTTTGCAAGTGTAGCATAAAACGTTCCTATTTCTTTATGAGGAAGGAAGAGGACTAAGATATCTGGCGCAAATTCGGGAAACCTATACTCAGCAGGAGAATACGCACGCTGAAGTGCTAGTGGGCCCGTCATGTCTCCAGACGTTCAAATGGTCAGTAGAGGCTGCTCAGGACCGGCATGGTTGGCATTGGGGGAGGCCTATGTTCAGCAATGGACGATGGTGGGCTGATTGATACTCAGCAATAGGCTGTGTTGGGTTAAGCGAGAGAGAGAGATATCATTCTAGTCCTTGTTGTGACCTAGGTAACTCAGCCTAGTTTCTCAGAAAGAAAACAACAATGATTACCTTAATTTGTACCTACTCGAGATTTTTTTTAACACTGAGAACGAACAAAAAAGAAAAACCCGACTATAACATAAACATTTTATACATTTGTAATGGTGTTAAGACGTATTAAATTCCATAATTAGTGTTTCAGATTTATTTTTGGACTCACTCAATATCGCGAAATTAAATTTCATGTAGAGTGACGCAAAACCATCACGCGACTGTCTGTAAGTCGTGCTTACGTACTTACTTACGTAACGTTAGTTAACTAGGTCTATGTAATAAATGAAAATTTATACGTAACAATAGAAAATGTTGAAAGAATGGAGAGCACAATAGCGTAGAGTGTATCTAGGATCGTGCAAGCAGCGCCGAAGCAAGACAGAGCGGGGCCTGTAGCAAATTCTGTCAAGGGACCTCCTGTTTTTTAGGATCCTTAGCTTCGGTCGTGCCCGCTCGTCACCCCGAGCTTTGATCCCCCGGTGACGAGTGGGAATTTAAAAAAAAATCGTCGCCCCACTTAAAACTTTATAACTTAACTCTACAATGACCGTCCCATTCAATCGCAATATCGCAGTCCACTGCTGGACATAGGTCTCCCCCATTTTGTGCCAGATATCCCGGTCCTCCGCTTTTCTCATCCAGCCTCCAACAGCGACCTTTCGCAAGCCGTCGGTCCATTGGGCCGGAGGGCGTCCTACGCTACGCTTGCCGAGACGCGGTCTCCAGAACTCGTCTGCTCCAACGGCCATCGGTTCTGCGACATACGTGACCAGCCCACTGCCACTTCAACTTGCTGATCCGGCGGGCTATGATACAATGACCATATTGTTTCTTAAATTGCTTTTTAACCTTCAAACACAACTAATCGTCTACTATCTAAGTAAATTTAAAAAATTCAAAATTCTTTAGTCAAATTAGGCTTACAAAAAGCACTTATGAACGTCAACAAATGTACAAAAATATAATAAAAAACAATTAAAAGTACTAAACTAAAAATATGAATTTATTTAAATATAAATACCTTTTGTTTTTGTCTCACTCTATTTGTATATTTGTTTTTTCTCTCTTCAGTAATTGTTTTGTTAACATTTGTTGCCAATAAACATGTTTCTTTCTTTAGGTCTCTTGTACCCGGTAATTTCACTAGTTACAGTGCCCTCATTCCGAAACACAAAAGTAAGCACTCTTATTTCACTATCTTTCTCTCATCTCCTTTTCTCTATAAATATTTGCTTGACCTGAGAAACATCACTCCTAGCGTCGTCGAAATTCTCTCCAGTGTGCGCCATTCCGTAAAATATTATGAACTCTTCTGAAGGCTCGAAGGACCATAGAAAATATGTGGAGATAAGAATACTCGACTTATGCAGCAAAACAACTCTTGCTAAATCATAAATAATATATGATAATAAGAAAACACGTCTGCCATTTACAAATAGTGAAAGAGAAGAGCACAAAATACACTCAATTAATAATATTCTTTTATACGTACATTTGACATGACTTGTAAGAAGTGAGGAGGCATATTAACCAATGTTTTAGCAATGGCCGGCGGTTTTATGAACTGGAGTTTTATAACAGGTTAGAAATAAAGAAAGGTTTATTCTGTGGCAATAAACAATATTACCTTAACCATAAAAACCTACATCACAAAAACAAGAACTCTCGTAATTAGGTCACCTTTACGTTCTAATCTTTGTTATTGTTGAAGTATTAAGTACCGATACTTGTTTTGTAATTGGAAATATTTCTTTATATATTTAAGTTTAATTGTTGTTGTTGTTGTTGATGAGTTTAATGTTAATTGAGTTGTTACTAAAAATTATCATTTTAGTACTTATTTTCAGTGCCGGATTAGTCACATAGCAAGAGTAGCAAATGGTACGGGCCCCGCGCATTGAGGGGCCCCGAGCTACAAGTAGAATGTTTGACCGCAACAAAATAAATAAATATAAATGAGCTTAGGCTTCACGGTAAATCCTAAAAATAAGTAGAATTTTTTGAACGTTAATTTTTAAATGTAATCGATATGTTTAGAATAGCATTTACCACATGTCTACCCTTCATAAGGCTAGACTACACTAAACTAGGGATCCTGAAACAATACCAGGGGCCCCTTGACTGCTTTTGCTACAGGCCCCGTGCTAACTTAATCCGGTCCTGCTTATTTTAGTTTACATTTTAAGACTTACTCGTAAGAACAACAAAATACAAGATATGCAATTAAATAGATAATGTATTGCTTACGGTGAAAAAGAGCCTTAAAATAGGGACTAATATATACAAAAAATATATAAATACACCTAAGACAAATAAATAAATCAAAATTAAACAAAGACTATATAATACAAATTTAATCTAGATATAAAAATAATAAATAGAGACTAAGTATGTCAAAAATGAGCATCGGTGGCTCAATGGTGCGGACTGTAGCCCTCTACCGGGTCGGCTAGGTTCAAATCTCGCTACGTACCAATGTGTTTTGAGTTTCCGAAAATATTGTACATTATCCGATGCTCTTACGGTGAAGGAAAACATCGTGAGGAAACCGGCGCACGCCGCGAAGAGATTCAACTAGGACTAAGGCCTTATCACCCTATACGGGTAGGTGATAATTCACTGATTCTTATTACAACCTAACGGATTACTCCCTTGCACTCTAGCGGCAAACACGCAACTACTCAATAAAATGGGTGCATCATATTTATGGAGCCCCTCGACGTGAAGAGAATTTTATATGATAGGAGAACCATTTTTCTAACATTAAACCATAAGTAGTTGTAGCATAACGTCTATTTTTATATACAAAAGTCAAGGTGTACTCAGACTTCCTTAGGTATCGCAACGTTCATGAACTTAAGACGTTTTGTAAGCTATTTACAGCAATGTGTTGGCGCAAGTCATAAGCGAAACGTTATTCGTAATAGTTATTTGTTTATTTTCAAACTACCCATTCATTGTTAATTTGTCATGATGGGATTTTTTGTCGTTTCAAATCACAGATCAGCGAGCTTTCACTATATGAATACAAAATTATTTGTTCGTCCTCATCGTATGCGCGGTGTCCTCACGCGTTTAATGCGTTTGGAAACCACAAGAAATTAACTTGATATTAATCCTTTGACCGCCAATGACGCCTTAAGGCGCCAAACAATAGATTTTCTATCGTGTCTGGATTCCCGCGATCAGGGGTTAAAGGGAAACATATTTCTTACAACATTTTGAATTTTTAGAATTTAAAAGATAATAAAGAACCACAATATATTGATAAGCCTAACATAGTTGTTCTCTACGGACACAAAAATGGGCAAATATGCTCTGTTTTGTAAATGTATATATACTTACTTAAAACGTATTCAACAAAAACCAAAACAATCCCCTTGGTCTAGTAGCCGATTTAACTAAGCCGTTCGATTAAATACAGTTGCTAATCATTTATCGTTGTAGGGGTTTCTGCAGCTATTTTATCCAAAGGATTGTATTAAAGCAACTTTGATTTATTTAAACATTCTATCAATTTTATTTACAAAAATATTGTAAACATTTCCAAATATTTTGAGAAGAGTGTTCGAGCTACGTCGAACATTCTGCAGCCATCAGCAACACCGCAGTTACGACACGACCTGAACGATGGACTCGCAGAGTGCAGCGTGGGCACCTTACACCGACGGCACACTGCGATATACGTTTATTACGATTATTACTACGTTTATTACTTACGATTATACGTACATAGCAAATAATGATATATAAACCATATTTATCACCAATAAACTAGACTTCAACTGTCCGTGTTGAGTCTCATTTCCCCGCTGCGGCAAAGACACCCTTAGCCGTCACTATGATCAGTCGCGTGAGTCTGCGTCTGCTAGTCGTCCTAACAATATATGTATATATTATTAGGCTGACTAGGGCCTTAGTGACCTAGCGTCCCGGCACAAGGTACGTCTAGGCTCCCTAGGGAGTTAGGTTTGTCCTAATATAATATATTTATTTTATTATCATTTTCTTTTCTGGTCCGGGAGGCGTTGCCTTACAACTAAAGCTTCCCGCCAGTATATTTAAGACCATAGAGCTGGAATACACCATTGCTGCTCGTACAAAGAGTAATAACTGAGTTTCTTTTTGAACCAGTTTTAGCATCAAATCTGACATTCATGAGTGCTCTTTATGGACCTAAATTGAATTAATATATTTTTGATTTTGATTTTGTCATTTTCACGCTACATTGAGGGTTGGTATGATCGTATAGTAGCCCGCCATTTGCTTATCACTTGGACAGGCACATCGCATTCCGCTACAGCGTGTACACGGCACAGAGCGCGTATATTTGGCATCGAAGTATAGCCACACGCGACGACCGCACGCGTCTGAAGTGCTTGTTATCAAACCACATGAAATCAACGCGAGATAATACTAACGCGAGATATACTGAGTGTTAATGATCAAACAGTGAGTGCATGTTAGCAGTCACTGTTGTTTTCACGCAGTGACAGTGGATTCCAAATATGGGCCGGGATTCGGGATGGGCGACTCCTTTCAAGAAGCAAGTAGGTAGTTTTTGTCTTATTTGTTATTGTTTGTATGTAAGGGATGCTACTTTTTTTGATGTTTTGCATATTCTGCATTATTTAAGTTATCTATTGATTTATTCAAGCCAGATGATACAGTCGAGAGCGTCGGTCGCTCATTGGTGTGGAATATTGCCTTCCGATCTGGAGGCTGCATTTACAAATCCCGCCATATATTTTCCAGATTATGTACGTTTATCCGACGCTCGTACGGTGAAGGAAAACATCGTGAGGAAACCCGAAAAGTCGACCAATCCGCACTGGGCCCGCGTGGACGACTAAGGCCTAACTATACACCTTTTATGGATAGGTTTGTGCCCCTTGGTGGCATTGCCAATTTACAGCCTAGGGTGCCCCTAGGTATCTCCCTTTTTGCGCCAGAGCGACAAGTCGTCGGTCGATCGGACCGGAGGGTGTCCTACGCTACGCTTGCTACGGGTTTCCACTCCAGAACTCGTTTGTTCCAACGGTTATGACGATCAAGATGCCTCTTACATTATTAAGTTCATCATCATCAGCTCATTACAACGTCCCCGCCGAGGGGCACGAGCATAACTGTGACGGGCCTTAGTCGTTCACGCGGGCCCAGTGCGGATTGGCCGACTTCTCGTACAACCTTTGAATTTATTCGTAGGCGACCGCAGGTTTCCTCACGATGTTTTCGTGAGAGCATCGGATAAACGTACATATAATTTCGAAAATTCGAAAAGTCATTGAGAGAGACATTTGCAAGAGGACTTAAGTTACCGACATAGCCCGCCGGATCAGCAAGTTGAAGTGGCAGTGGGCTGGTCACGTATGTCACAGAACCTCGGGCCGTTGGAGCAGACGAGTTCTAAAGTGGAGACCGGGGCGTAGCGTAGGATGCCCTCCGGCCCGATGGACTGACTACTTGCGAAAGGTCGCTGGTGGAAGCTGAATGAGAAAAGCGGAGGACCGGGATGTCTAGCGCAAAATGGGGGAGACCCATGTCCTGCAGTGGACTGCGATAGGTTGAAGAGAGAAAAGACATTGAATCATGGCAGGATCTGAAACTGCTGCAGCGGAAGGCAACATTTTACACCAATGAGTCACCGACGCTTTATAAGTTAGCAAATATTATTATAACACTAAATATCTTGTGCGAAATAACCGCCAGCCAAATTCTAAAAGTGAAAGTTTAATTTCGATTTCTATACGTAGCTTTTGAGTGTTATTTTTATTTTGCAATTATTTTTTCGTTTGCATTAAGTACTCACCGTCTAATATAATAATATCAGACAGTGTTTGCACTTTGTTCATAAGATTAATGCCTGAGACTAAATAGATAAGATTCCAATTGTGTAGAGGCATATCGCTATGCCACAACACAATTGTATTTTTATATGCGCAAATGCATTGAAAACTAGATTTAATTTTATACTGTTTAAAATATGTATAATAAAGGTAAGCAAACGAGCTGACTTAAAACCTATATAAATCTGGTATACTCGTAATTTGACGAACCATTTGGTGTAATGGTTGAGACCTCGGCTACTACACCAAGGATTCCGGGTGCGATCCCCGGTCAGTACAAACATTTGTGTGCATGAAGATGTCTGTTTGTATTTGTTATGTTTGAATTTACAAAAAAATATATATAAGTATGTTTATCCGTTGTTTAGTACCTATAATACAAGCTTGACGCTTAACTTGGGGCTAGGGGGCGCTGTATGAATGTTAGAATATTTATAATTGTTTGATTATTTTGTTAATATATTGCGGTATCCATTACCTATGCCCTCAGGTTTTGCAATTGGTCAAGGACAACGTTGTCATTTCACCATCAAGTAAGCCGTCAACTCCTTTGTATCAAATTCAAAATTTTTTATTCAAATTAGGCTTACAAAAAGCACTTATGAACGTCAAAAAATATACAAAAATATGATAAAAAGCAATTAAAAATACTAAACTGTATAATACCTTAAATAAATAATAAACTCACTAAATGCAGTCTCACTCAAAAAGTGCCCGCGGCTAAATTCTGCCCATCCATCGGTTGAGCAAAATTTTCATCCTTAATCACGTCGTAATATCCGTAATATCCTAGCCTATTTAAATATCCACTGACATTTACATAGCGCCATCTAGCCTCAAGTTAAGCGTTAAGCATGTAGTATAGGGTACTAACGAACGGAAATAGGTACATACTTATATACTTTTTTAGTAAAAACATGCATATTATATATAGAAAACACCCAGACCAATACAAACAGACATGTTCACGCACACAAATATTTTTGCTGTGCGGAGATCGAACCTTTGGTAACTCCGACGTCTCAACCACACCAGACGGATCGTCAAATAATAATATATTAATTATATCGGGTTTCGATATTATAGTCAATTGTGTAGTCACGACAGCCAGTGTAATATTCGATACTAATCTATCGTGACATTTCAGTAAGTTAGAAACATAAATAAACGGATTGCAACAACTGGCAACATTGCTTTATAAAAAAGTTAATACGTTAATTGACTTTCATAACCCCGGTTGCGACGTCTATGAGTTGTCTTAGTTCCTGTATTAACTAACCGGTTATATTGGCAGGGCCGAGGTTGCTTCCTAGACAGGAAACTAGGTTTGTATGGTTAATACTATTATAATAAACTATCAATTATAGGATATATTTATAGACTTAGTTTGAATCTAGTAAATCCTCAGGGTAAAGTCGACATTTATCGTTTCATAGCAGAAGACATTAAATGGCAAAAACAAAAAAAATGAAAATAATCAATATCCAACAACATGCGCCATCTAGCCCCAAACTAAGCCTTAGCCTGTTATATAAAATACAAAACTAACTATAAAATTAAAAACAAACAAAGGAGAATTATGGGACTATGTTTAAAAACGTATTGTACTATAAAAAAACGCAGTGCATATATATTCTTTGGGAACTACCTTCATGGCCTTTAGATACGAACGTAGGTTTTAAAAACCATGTAAACCAACCCCGCAGTCAGGGTCCATGGATCAGCTGCGTATGTTGGCACGGGTAGGACCACAGATTTCCCAATACAGGAAATGGGGCAAGCCGCGTTTTTAAGTGCGACAAATGTAAGCTCAACGAGCATACACTGGCTGCCAGTTTACGCTCTGTGAGACGAGTCAAGACGCAGGAATATTAGAAGAAATTACCGTTTTTTCCCAAAATGCCATCCTGTGCAATTGTATCATGCCATCATCGCAATGAATCAGTAAATTTACCAAGAAATATAATAACTTTTCACAGGTAAGAACCGAAATGACACTGGGACTGCCTATAAACTTGGCGGCTTGTCCAGTCTAATTGTATATTCGGATGTCTGTGGGTAGGACGCATTGCTCAAAGACTTTCGTCTTTACGCATTGCGGAATTGTTGACGTTAGGACTTGACCAATGATGTAAAAAGTATGGATTCGTAATATGCTCACAAAACAATCGAAAAAAGTGTACCGAATGCAGTGACAGCACACATACACATATTTTGAATGAGCGTACATTTACCTAAACAAAAGAGTACAAAGTGTACTTTTCTTCGGCGGTTCGTTTTTGAGGCACGGATGGCGTATCTACCTTTATATATATACTCGCGTGCAAGTAAATCGACTCAAGCCTCAAGTACGCATAACAAGTGATATAACTAAAAAATGCCTTATTATACCTCTATATAATGTTTTACATAATTAAAGCCTAGTAATTGAGCTTTAAAATGGTGTAAGTTGCATGAAAATCGATTCAGTAGTTTAGTAAAAAAGGTTAATGCTAATGATAATGTAAAAAATGTTGAAAAATTCATACAATTTCACAGTATGGGGTTATTGTGTTTAAATGAAACAAAATGTGCGTAAGATAAAAAAATTATTCGTGTCAATATTTGGTATTCCCTCCTCTAGCTCTGATCACTGCTCTCATGCGATTCTTCATCGACCTTATCAACTTTTTAATGGATGATTGTGGTATTCGACCCCACTCTTCTACCAACGCAGTCTTGAGCTCATTGATGTTTGTCGGAGCTGGATTCCTCGCTCTAACTTTCCTTTTGAGCTCGTCCCATATGTGCTCAATGGGATTTAAATCGGGGCTGAGCGCTGGCCAATGCATAGTGTGAATTCCAACTTCGTTCAGGAAATCACGTGTGGCCCGAGCAGTGTGACATCGGGCATTGTCATGCATCAAGATGAAATTTTCCCCAATAAAGCCTTGATAAGGGACAACTTGATCCAGTAGAACATTTTCAATGTAACGATCACTGGTCAGACCTCCTCCCCGGCCCCCAGGAACGAAAACAAGGTCCGTTTTGCCTTCTAAGGAAATTCCAGCCCACATCATGCAAGATCCGCCACCATATGCAACGGTTTCCACAAAGCAGCACTGTGAAAACCGTTCACCGGGACGACGGTATACCCGACCTCTCCTGTCGCTGCCATGGAGACACATCCTCGTCTCATCTGTGAACAGGACTGACTGCCATTGCTCTATGCTCCAATCCAAATGTTCTCGAGCAAAGTGAAGGCGTGCTTGACGATGAGCTGTGGTCAACTTCGGGCCTGTAGCGGGTCTTTTCGGAGTAAGGTTAGCTTCTTTCAACCTTCTTCTAACTGTCCACTGACTGACAGTCACCCCGCGAACTTGACGTAGCTCCTGCTGCACATCTACGCCGGTAAGGTGTCGATTTCGGAGAGAGGTCGAGACCAAAAACCGGTCGTCACGCTCCGAGGTGCACCGGCGTCGGCTGGTATTAGGCCTCCGAGTGAAGGCACCAGTCTCTTGAAACCTTCTGTATACTCTCGAGACAGCGGACTGACTCATATTCAAACGACGAGCGACTTCTCGCTGGTTCAACCCTTCTTGCAACAGGGCAACGACTTGAGCGGCTTCTTCAGGTGTTGTATCCATAATTTTCTTCAAATGACGGCTTTAATTTGCAGAGATGTGTTCAGGTCAACGTCTAATGAGCGACTGATAAGAAAAAAACGATTACAGGGGGTTTTATAGGGGGTTGTGTCGCGCAAGTTGTGAATAGAGCGCAGAGCAGTTTACGGGAGGTTGCGTTCAGTTGCATTCTAAGTACAAGTGTTTATTTAAATTACTGATATTATGCTACCATTTGAAAGCCTAATTACTAGGCTTTAATTATTTAAAACATTATATAGAGGTAAAATAAGTCATTTTTTAGTTATATCACTTTTTATGCGCACTTGAGGCTTGAGTCGATTTACTTGCACGCTATATATATATTTTTTACAGAGAATATCATTGGATTTGACGTAACTTGCTTTACTTTTTTTAACTTTTGTTGTAGTTGCAATAAATTAGACTCTTAGTTTGTGGCTATGTCTAGTTTCGTCAATAATTGATATTGTTATTCCATTAAAAAATAAAATACTTATTAAAAACGTAAGTACAAAGGCAACGTGAACGCAAGCGCATGATGGCGGCGCACTTTTAAAACGATATGTCGATCGGTAATCTAAACAATACAAGTTTTATCTTGTGATATCATCGGTTATGACAATTGAGTATAAAGCATGCATAAGTATCAGTGATAAATATACCACGCGATACTTCCTTCGACCTTCGATTGTCATATGTATTAAAAAGATTTATTGGAGTGCTTGTATGTAATATTGAAATTATATTAATATCCAACAAAGTTATACTTTATGGAAAAATATTAGTGTTATTCAGTTTACGTCCTAAAGAACACTTATGAATGTCAAATGAAGCTACCACTGGTTCGGGAGGTAGTTTCCCACTGAGAAGAAACCAGCAAGAAACTCAGTAGTTACTCTTTTAAAAAAAATGTGTTGAATACAGATTCATTTGTAATCAAAATAATTATATAAAGCAAATTATATTTACAATTTTTATCATATTAAGTATTGGTAAAAATATAATAATCTTCAAAAGTACTATTAAGAAGTTAAGTATTATAGAAATTTAAATAGATGATAACAAAAAAAAACAAAAGTAGTGCAGGCGTGGAGATCAACATGTCCATGAGTTTTATTATTTATATATAATCTTCATACTATAGTAACTTTTTTTATTAAAATCGACTTTACATGAGACTTAAACTTATGCTGGGGTAAATCAATTACATTTTGTGGTAGCTTATTAAATATTTTAATGCTTAATCCCACAAATGAGTTCTCAACCTTATGCAATCTGAGATTTGGAACGGCAAGTTTGTGTTTGTTCCTAGTGTTCAAAAGTTTTCGTACTATGCGGTCGACTCGTACAGACCGAAAAGAACCTTTTTTGGAACATTATAATAAAAAAACGATAGAACAGAATTTCTGTAGAAAGATGCGCTCGATGTGAAAAAAAAAATGTGTTTAAAGGAATTACAAAGTTCTCACGTGCTGGGTTTTCTATCTATAACAAAAAGTTATTACTTACAGAACTGCTTTTCAGGTACTTGTTAAACTAAGGGTTAGTTTAAGTTTTTCTTGGAAAGTAGTAAGACGACCTTTATCCCTTAGGACAAATGAAGTAAGAAGGTGGAGGCTTGATGAGGATAGCAGAGGACCGGGTTATGGAATTGAGTCTGCGTACGTCTACGAAGAGATTCAAAGGATGTACCTAAACGCACAACCCATGATTCTCTTCCAATTCGCAACAACCGCACAACATCGGGCACACGTAGTGGGTTAATGCCCAATTTCCCGGACAATATCAGGCACTGCGGTTGATACCTACCTAGACGACCTATTGTCTAGCCTACCTAGCCTTAATATTAAATCCATGCACGTGTTAAACCTCCCACTGCAAACAAGGTCAAAAAGATCCTATCAACACATAGTAGTAAGAAGGCTCGTGCCGAATGCCTTATTGATTATGATAGGAAAATATGTAAAGGAAATGATAGAAAAAAGATAGCTTATAATTACTACTTGACAATGGATTTATATGTACATAAAGTAGGTAAATCTTTTATAGGAAGATGCATAAAGTTTTTCAATAAGGTACCGCAAAATATTGTCGAGTTACCTTTACACATGTTTAAAGCTAGAATAAAAAACCACCTTTCTAAAAAAGGGTACTACACTATTGACGAATATTTATGTGATAAAAATCCTTGGTCTTAAACTGCTCAGCTATTTCAGTGTTTATGATATATTGTTACATTAAGTAATTGTTTTTAAAGAAAGGTACACTGTTGAGTCTTTGGGTGCTTTTCCACAGGCCAATCCACTGAAAGCGCTTATTTTTTTCAAAAGCATCAAAATTCCAATATTTTAGTTTTAGATTTTTAATTGTTTTTATTATATTTTTGTATTTTTTTGACGTCATAAAGTGCTTTTTGTAAGCCTAATTGAATAAAAATTTTGAATTTGAATTTTGAATTATGCGTAAATACAAGTACGTGAATTTAGTAATAAAGCCCGTGTTGTCACTGCATGCGCAGCTGGTACTGTGCAGGTCTTATTTTTTATTTATTTACTCCAAAATGTATCTTACTTAAGTCTTGATTTTTTTGTGCAAGAAAGTCACTAATACAAAAGAAAAGATTTGAAATTACAAAAGTGTCTCAAAACCAAAATAGATTTTAAATAATGAAAAAGCACCGCAATGGCTATTGTGTGTTGGAAAGCAAACGAAACTCTACAGCATTTTTTTATTGTAATATTGAAATTCTTTTCTATCGGCCCACCTTAAACAGGTGACACATTACCAGCCACAGAACTAATAATAATAATAAATGTCTACTGACATTCACACAGCGCCATCTAGCCCCAAGTTAGCTAAAGCTATATGATGCGTACAAACAAACGGATAAACATACTTATATATATATATACGTTTGAAAATACCATACATATTATACATAGAAACACACCCAGACCATCTACAAGCCAGACAATGTTCACGTCGGCAAATCTGTTGCTGTCCTGCCCGGGATCGAACCCGGAACCCTTGATGTTGCAATCGACGTCTCAACCGCAACACCAAATGGGTCGTCAGACCCATTAATATACTAAGTTTCTTCTTAAATAACGGAAGTTACTGCTTTATATTCCAGTGCTTCGTGTCAGCGGGTGTGTTGCCCCTCATACCGTTTGGCAGGCGTCCACGCACGTGCCGATACACGTTGCTTGCTGCCGATCAGTCTTGCTAACAGCGCTTCGGCAACCAAACTCTGCCATACCCATCGATGACTCGTCCGGTTCATGGATTGGTGGGTATTTTATCATGTAATAAATGAAAACTAAATGAAAATGAAAAATTGTTTATTCAGTTTAGGTCCTTACGGAACGAACACTTATGAAATTAATATATATTTTTTTAAACATTTGTCTGTCGGTCTGTTTGTAACACATAGACTACTTTTTAGTGCCGGAGGACATCTTATACCGCGGATAAAACCGCAGGGTATAGCTAGTAATACTAAATAACTACTAATAATATGCACTAAAATTCACGTAGCGCCATCTAGCCCCAAGCTGAACATGAGCTTGTAAAAAACAAAAAACCAATAAACATATTAATATACTTTTTTATATTAAATCCATTAAACATAAAAATATAGTGAAAATCATTAGCGTTCAGCAATGGGCATTTTAGGCTGTATTGATGATGATGATGATACCTCTCTATCTTGTCTTTTGTTGTCAAAATTTATTTCTTAATGACAAATATTTTTGATTGCAGCATCATCTTGGGCTTCGCGCTCGTCGCCGGCATTTTATAGCGCCAACCATAATGGCCAACTATGGCAGAAGAACTGCCAACCTCGCCAGTATAACTCCCATGATCATCGGATGGATTTGCGTCCTAACCGCAAACAGTGTTACTTCTCTATTGATCGCAAGATTTCTACAAGGAGTCTCCATGGGTATGAGTGCTACTCTCGGCCCTGCCCTTATAGGAGAATAACTAAGCCCCAACAACAGGGGAGCATTCCTTACAGCCATATCATTGACCATTGCAACTGGAGTTCTGATTGTTCATTCCCTAGGATCGTATTTGAGTTGGCAAAGAACAGCATTGATATGCTGTTTCATTTCTTTCGTGGACTTGCTCATAGTTATATACTCCCCGGAGTCGCCTAGCTGGTTGGCTGATCAAGGCAGGTACGATGACAGTCGCAGAGTCTTCAGATGGCTCCGCGGAGATGTAGAAGAAGAGGAATTAAAAGAGATGATTGATGCTGCTGTCATCGTCAAAGAGTCAAAAGCTGATGCCAATATTACTGTGTCGTTTACAAAAAAGTTAAGGACCAATTTGGCGTATTTCGGAGCTACTATTAAGAAGAAGGAGTTCTACAAGCCTATATTTATAATGGTTCATATTTATACGTTAGGACAGTGGGCTGGTGCCAACATACTGGCGGCTTACACTAGGGATGTCTTTGAATATGTAGTGGGTGGTCAAGTAGACATTTCAGTTATGATAATAGCGTTGGATACTCAGAGGATAATATCGAACGCGTGTGCTGTATACGTGATAAAGAAAGTGAAGAGAAGAACAATGTTGTTTGCTACTGTCAGCATTAATTTGTTTGCCTTCGTCAGCACTGCTGGTTATGTTTATGCGAAAGCACACAACATGTTGCCTTTTGACCACCCTTTTATTGGTAGTACTAATCCATTTTCACATGTTCTCCATCGCAACTGGTACAGTGCCTTTGCCTTTCATTCTGCTGGCTTCTTCGAGCTCCATCGTCAGCACTGTGAGTGTGACCAGGTGTAAGTACATCAAGAAGCTTGTAGGCGTTGCAGCACTGCGCCGCTCCGCAGTGTTCTTCATTGTCCCTCAGTTGGCTGTGACTCTTTTCTCAAAATGCATCTTTAGCATCGACGCTAACCGATCCAAGCCTCTCCTGGATTACTTAGCAGCGGGCGCATATTCTGAGTTCTGCATGTGTATGGTCTATGGTGTGATGCCTCAGTGGATCGATATCCTTATAAGCGGTTTCCTGCAGAAACAAAAGACAGAATCTACAGATATCAAGACAGTTTAGAGGAGCACCGATTTTTCTGCGCTGAAGAGATGAAGTACCCAAGTACAAGTACGTTGACCTGTCGATGAAGTAGTATAATAGAGGATTTAGAACGGTGGCATAATTTGTCGGTTCCTTTTCTAGCCCCCCCGTTTTCACTCGATTTTCCATTACAGACTGTAATTAACAATAGTGCACGGCCAATAGAGTATATGATCAGTCGAATGTGTTGATATTAAAAAACAGGGTGGAATCGTCGACTCGTTAATAATCGTATATTATCAAACGTGAGCACTGTGCAAATGTTTTTCCACATCATTAAGAATTTGGCATAATTGTAAATAACAATTAAATTATAGTAATAACTGTACTTCTCTTTCTCTTCAACCTATTTCAGTCCACTGGACATAGGTCCCTCCTATTTGCACCAGATATCCTGGTCCTCCGCTTTTCTCTTACAGCCTCCACCAGCGACGTTTCGCAAGTCTTCGGTACATCGGGCCGGAGGGCGTTTTACAAGCCCATATTTGTTCATATTTACACGTTGGGACAGGGCCACCAGGCTGGCTGGTGCTATAATATTGGCGTACTTACCTGGGGCACACATTTTTTTCTTACTAGTTGTAAAAGTCAAATTATATTGTTTCTAAAAAATATAATTTATAGTTCAAAGATTAATTTTAACATTAATTTGTATAGTCTTTTGACATGGTCCCAAGAAGGACTTTTAGGATAGTAGACCAAAAACTTTAAAGTGTAAACTTTAAAGTGTAAAAAAATTTGAGGAGGCCAATGTGAGTTGGTAAGTTAATATTAGAATGTAAGATATTATTTTGTGATATTCGTAACTTGACAGTACTTAATGATAGGTACACACAGTATTGTTATTAGATAATTAAAGTATTTTTTAAATTATTTATTAAAATAAATTATTTTTTAAAATAAATTTTTTTCCGAGCCAGTTGTTTGACTTTCTCTCCCCTCAACCAATCTTATTCCACCACTGAACGGTTTTTCCTAAATTGACTGACTGATAAAATTACCTGGAAGGCCCATATTGAGTTCTTGTAGTGTGCTCTTTAATTTAGCTCTATCTCTCTTCAACCTATCGCAGCTCATTTCTGGGGGGTAACCACAAATTTTAAAAAAGTATTGTTATAATGATACGTCATCGTTTTTGTACCAGAAAAGATGAAGTAATATTATTGTAACACTGTTTAAAAGAGATCGGTAATCCCCCTGAATGAATGATCTCTGACCTCCAACAGTAACCTTTTTTATGTTCTAAAGTGATCTCCTGATCCCTTTAGAACATAAAAAGTTCAGTTTTTGCATCACCTGTGGTAAGTAACCAAGTGACCGCTTGACTATGACAGAGAGCAGTATAAATAAAAAGGCACTAAATTAAGTCATTCTTCGTCAACACCGCAGTGCCCCCGTCACCCGAGACGGTGGATGTTAGGTCTCATAAACCCGGCATTTATTTCAGCATTAAAAACTCCTCGGTCTATTGGACCATAGGCAGTTTTACTATGTACGTTCATCGGTCCTCAAGATTTAGCTTTTTCATTGACTAGGTGACCTCGTTTGTTTATATATTGGATCGGGTTGTTTTATAAAACATTTCCGGGGTAAAAAAAGAAGAAAAAAAGGTGCCAAGAAAAAATTAAAATGCATAATATGATATTCATGAGTGAGTACTCTTTAGTTTTTTCTATGGGACAAGTTGGCAAACGAACATAATGGTTCACCTGATGGCAGTGGCGTGCGACGTCCTATATGCAAATGAGATACATACCCTGTGCGTCCAGATAACCTGGAAATCCGCCCAATATATAAGAATGATTCCATTTAATCGTATTTGCTTGCAGATTTTATAGACGCAATTGGCGATCTGCTGTCATACATCCCACCAATTTGCAAAAAATAATTATTATTTTGTTGTTTACTAATTAAGTCTCTCACTCACTTGTATACCTCATAACTCTCTGCGCACCCACTGCCTGGAGTATGGTTAACCGCCAACATAATTATTTGCAGAGCGCGAGAAGATATGCGTTGTTAACTTTTTTTGTGAAATTTAATTTGTTGATCGTTTGTGTATTAATTTATAAATTTTATTAGTTTTTAAGTCATATGCCTATGGTGAATCATGGCAGTCCTTATATTTACAATCTGTATTACCATGTTATAATTATTAAATGAATTACATTTTGCGTGAATTTAGACACTGTGTTTGCTTGACGCCTTTAAATATTAATCGCATTTTTGATAGACGAAATATAAAAATATAGTATAATTTTAATTACTGGGAAACAGATGCGTGTACTTAGTACAACATCATCAGCTCATAAACGTCCCCCAGAGGGACGAGCCTAACTATAATAGGTTGATTAGGCCTTAGTCGTCCACGCGGGGCCCAGTGCGATTGGACGACTTCAACACAAACCTTCGATCTCTTTCGCAGGGTGATGAAGGTTTCCTCACGATGTTTCCTTCACCGTAAGAGCATCAGATTACGGTACATATATTTTCGAAATTCGAAAATACTTGTAGGTACTGATCGGGATTTGAACCTAGCCCTCCCAGTAGGAAGCGACAAGTCACACCACTGAGGCCCCAGACGCTCACCATAGTACACACATACCGTATATTTTCAATAAATTTAAGGCCATGCACACGCTCTCGAGAGTTTTGAGTCCCAATTTAAGATGGTAATTTCATCAAAAAATCATAGAAAATTACCCCCATTAATTATTATATTAAAAGGGTATCATCAGGTTACAGAAATAAATGTATCCGGAAAAACTATGATCATTTATATAGAACTGTGAAATATATTTGAGAAAATATTTATTTACCTTTCTTATGTAAGTCATGGTTATCACTAGTTATCATATTATTATCATTATTATTCACCCTAAATGTATATGATAAAATAAACCATGAACAGTTAACGTAAACATCGTAATCTATTACATATGAAATTAATTAAATTTTTTATTACGATTTACAAGATTGACTAGTACATATTTTTCTTTCTTAATATAAGGATTTAATTATGAATCGATCCCTAAACCTTATTTTAGATAATTGTAACTAGGTATGAAATAAAAATATGTGGTGCGTATGTTTAAGCAGTTTCAAACATGAGCGCATCTTTGTATTCGTGGCCACTCAACTTTCAGATCAAATAAAAGAAGCTTATCTCGCTATAATTTAGACTTTTTTATAATTTCACAGCCAATCACACGAATATAGACTTTTTTTATTTAGCCCGTAGGCTATGTCTAATCTTTACCGGAAAGATTAATACTAGATAGAAGAAGGCAATTTTTTTAAGAAATTAGCTTGTACTACAAGTTCTGTTAATTTTGACTTTGTGGTAATAAATTTTGGTTCT
>PQWD01001840.1:89402-106943 GCA_019425675.1 Leucinodes orbonalis | reverse complement strand
AGTATGGTAACTGATCCCAAATGATAATCGTGGTCGGAAATGTCGATTTCATCGGACTATGAATGACGTTCACACATACTGATGATATTGGCAAAATTTGGGGTTCTGCCTTAAAATACAGGAGTGAACCTCTGCAGCAATAACAAGTTCGAACAAACTCGTGAGAATAGTTAAGATGACGTATCGCGAATTTTTCTTAAGTACTAAAATTAAATTAAGAAACTTGCCCCAAAGTTTCGGGCGAATGAACCGTGGTTTCGGTCTAGAAGTATCTACGTCTAATATTGTAGAAATGTAAAAGCCTAATGTGCAAATTATCACGAAACTTTTCACCTTAATCTTTTAGTAATGAGAATAAATCTTTTAGTCAAGAAGATTTCAGGTCTTTTGTTACACCTCTTCATGCCCAATATACAACACTTTACGAACCTTTTTCAACTAAATCTTTTAGCAAAGAGAGCCATCTGGCCTCGCCACTTGCTATTTAAGCTGTAAAGGCCATCTGCGACCAACAGAATACATATAAAAAAGAATTTTAACTTTTGACAATAAGCATACCAATGTGTTTAACGCTCTTGACCCCCACGAAACTTGATATCTCAAAGATTCTTTGGATAACACAGCAACACTGTAAATGTAATTAAAACTAATTGGCCTCTGAACCAGTTATAATTTATGAGAGCCTGGTAGAAAAAGTTAACGATTGCGATTTTGTAGACTACAAAAACAGTAATTTATTCGTATGTTTAAATTTGGTAAAGTTATGACGTCACATGAGAAGACCATTTTTTTCATGAAGATATTGACTGAATGCGCCCCTGGGGGAATTACAAAAAATATTAATTGCTGCCGTATATAGATGTCTGACAGATCACAGTAGTCAGTAATTTCATTGACTGTCTCACCTTATCACATGGAAAAAAGCTTTTTTCCATGTAAAAGGTGAGACAGTCAAAAAGGAAGAGACAGTAAAGGCATAGCTATGCCAAAGCATTATTATTGAGCGAGAATAGATGAGAATGAAACCTTAATCTCCACGGATCAAACTTTCATCCTCCAGCTTTAGTTGGTGATCAGTGATTTTTTGTAAGTATCTAACCTAACCTAACATAGCCCTCTCCATATCACTTTGAGCAACCTTGAGCCTCTTTTAGAGGCCCTTAATGAGTAATTATTGACTTTGAATTAATATCAGTTTTCTTTGTATGTTTTTGAAATAGAGAGTACTTTGTTTCATCAATGAGATGTTTGGAAAATGTTTCGATTATTTATTAGTATTTTAGACTGCGGAAGGTTGCAGGTGGCCGCTGGATGCAGATAGCTTCCGAGTCTTCCGACCGTTTGGAGTAGAAGTGGGGGAGGCCTATGTTTAGTAGTGGACATCATGTGACTGATATGAAGATGATCAGATGGAGCGATAATCAGATCAACAATGTTATTAAGTTATTAAATTTAATCACCGCATATTCTATCAAGGGATTTGGCTTAAGCATCGATTTGGATTAGTGGGCATCATTGACGAATTTGAATATTATTGCCATTATTTGATTTCATATTATCAGATAATATTGTTATTAATATAGAATACCTAGTACTTAGTATCCGGTTAACTCATCATCTTTTCAGCCCAAAGTGTCCAGTGTTTAACGAATTTAAATATTTGTACCTCAAAGGTTACTGACTGATTGACTTAGCAATCTATCAACGCACAGCCCAACTTACTGGATGGATCGGGCTGCAATTATGCAGGTAAATGGTATGACGTAGGCATCCACTAAGAAAGGATTTTGATTAAATCTTCCACCAAGGGGATAAAATAGGGGATGAAAGTTGGTATGAAACTTTGTACACTAAACTGATCGGGCTGAGACTTTGCATGCATAAAGCTTTTATGACGTAGGCATCCCCTAATAAAGGATTTTGATAAAATTATCTTCTCAGTAGATAAAATAGGGGATGAAAAATAATACTTCTTAACGCGAGCGAACCCGTGGGCAAAAGCTAGTTCAATATAAAATTCCCTGAATTCTTTTCAGTATCGCTCCAAAACCTAAGATCCATAATAAAATCCGACAAAAGTCGTTAAAATTTCTATCCAATTCAATCGCTATGTAAAAGTATGTGGGTCTTACTTAAAACATAAAAAAGCTCGTAACTAAAATTATAAAACATGTATCATTCTAAATTCATCACAGCCTAGTTATGAACCTTTGCTGAACAAATGTCTATTATTGACATTCGCGGACAAATCCTACAAATAAAATCAGCTACTTAAAATCAATAAATATCAACTAACATTGTCATCATCAGCTCATTAAACGTCACCACCGAGGGGCACGAGTCTACCCGTACCGGGTGTATAGGCCTTTGTCGTCCACCCGAGCCCACTGCGGATTGACCGACTTCACGCACAACCTTTGAATCTCTTTGCAAGCGTGCGCGGGTTTTCTCACGATGTTTTCCTTCACCGTAAGAACGTCGGATATGGTACATATAATTTTAAAAATTTGAAATTAAATTGGTACGTGGCGGGATTTGAACCTGCGACCTACCGATCGAAAGGCAACAGTCCACACCACTGATCCACCGACGCTCTCAACTAACATTGACACAAGGCTATTTTGTCTCAAACTAAGAACTTTTAGTACTATGCGGTTTTACAATCGATAAACATTTTAACGAAATTATTTCAATATTGTACACAGAAAACACCAAGAAATATTTACTTAGTGGTATACACGGTACTGAGTTTGGGTCGTCTAGGTATGTGCCACAAGTGCCAGATATCATCCCGTCGAATAGACGTGTTTTGCACTTCTATGTTTCGGATGAGGGCTGTAGCTAGTAAAATTACCGGGTACAGGAGACCTACAATCTGTTTGTCGGGTGATGGGTGCAGTGCGGCATTGATGGAGAATAACTGTCTATCAGTTGTAGGTCTCCTTTAATGCTGCTTTGTCATGTTCGGGCGTATCACCATCAGGTGAACGCCCTGACCATCTTGTACACTTTGTAACATAAAAAATATATATTTTTTAATGATTTTTCCCAGTTTTTTGGAATCAAAGGTGGTTCAGTGCTTCATAGTTAAGCCATCGGGCCCTACAAGAATCTTAGGATGACAGTCGTTAACACCCACCAATCGGCTTTGGGCCTTCGTGGCACTTGCTTAGTAAGGATTAAATACTTTTCCTATTACCAATGCGTGTAATATATCGGCTTACGAACAGTTTAATTAATACACCAATATCCATAAGCTGTAATTAGATTGGGCAACATGTCATTATCATTTGTGTTCTAATAACACGGTTAATTGTAAGGTAATTGTATCACTGGATCGCTCGCTAAGCTCCCGTTACAGTAATGTACTGGGAAACAGCAGGGGCGTCTTGTATTGTGCTGCGTTTGCAACGAATTCACCACTTGAACGAGTGAACTTGTATTTAGTGTGTGTCTAGACACGTGGTAGTCTGCCAAGTCAACGTAATAGTTAATTTTAAGCAATGAGTTTAGTCTTATGATTTTCAATAAGCAATTAGTTTAATCAATTAATAAGTCTTTAACCTTTTACCCGCAGATACGCCTTATAGCGTCACAAAGAATAGTTTTTAAGAATGTATCTGAAATCCTGTCGAAGGGAAATGCAGAACTTGTCCAGTATTGGACGTAATAGTGTTTTCATTTATTCATAACTGACACCGCTATCTATTGAAACTCGCAACTCAGAAGAAGCACTGAGTATGTTGTATATCTTTAAACCATTGATTGGAAAATCTATTGTTTGTGACACTTTAAGATGCCTTAATAATGCCTCTGGCGTGCAATGGGTTAAAATAGAGAAGGGAAGGGGAAATTGAGCCTTGAGCTACTTGACTCATGAACGAAGGATATTGTATGTTTATGCCAATCATATGTGACGTTTCTTTATTAGTCCGGGCAAGCTTATTATTAAAGCCCGGCTCTTCCACACTGATGTCTAGCTGTAGTAACTTAAGTAAATTTAATTGAAATTATAATGAACTGAAATTTAAAATGAGGATTAAAGTGATCATAGAACGGATGGCCGATGGAGCGTGAAGGTTTTTGCAGTCCACGTAACTGAAAAAGAAGCAAAGGCCAACTCCCAAGCATAGATACTGTTTATGTCGCGTTAAGTGATTATGGGATATATTTATGCAGAAGATGCAGTGGAAGTAATTTAAAATATATTGCAAAAGAGGAAAGAAATGTTTTATTGCTGATAGCACTTCGGATACTGATACCTTTCTAGATAAAAACATAATATCCTTTATAATCATAAGTATTCAGTAACATTAAAAGATAGCAGGCAAGTATACTTGCCAAACTCGGCAAGCACGTGTAACCGTTCAAACGCAGCACGAAGCGTAATATGTGAAGTGCCCAGGACAAATCTGTTGCAATTAGGCAAATGCTTTTAACAAGAGCATTGCGGGACGAACGGACCGCATGCGGTTCCATCTAGCCCTTTGTTGGCTTAAGCTTGTGTTATACGCATTTCTGAGATTACAAATATGCACTGTCCTGAGTTTGATCTGAGTTAATCTGGCTGTTACACGGGTTGGTTTCATTTTGCGGTAAGTAGGTTACTTACTTTTTTGTGATAATTAGTTTCATGCACTCTACCTGGTTGGTTCACTGCGGCTGTAGAACTGAAGAAACCAATTAATTTAATGATTCAATCTATAATAAATCAAATTCGTAATACTAGAATCAATTATAAACTCCAGCTTTGCCCTATGTTGCCCCCTCTGGTGTCTGGTTTAGCCAATTTTGGGTGCAAAGGTGTGGGCATACTTTTGAACAAATTGGTGGCTTCAGGTGGTGGGGACTTCAGCTATTCCTTCTTATTAGGCATCGCCAATCTTTTTTTTACGATATAAAGTGACGCTCATCTGATGATAAGTGATACGCCTGACCGTGACACAGCGGCATTGAAGGAGACGAACAACTTATAGACGGTAATTATTTTCCATCACTTCTGTTTCACGAGCCGATATCTGGCACTGTGGTAGTACCTACCTAAACCACTCAGTATCGAGTCTACCACTTAGTAATCTTATCGACATTTTTTTTCTATCATCATCATCAGCTTATATAATGTTTCACTATTGACAGCATACCCTTCCACACAGCATAGCTATTGGAGATCTTATTTTGCTTCAACCCACCTGCCTATACAACTCAGTATGGAAACTAAGTACTTAGTAAAACTATTTATAGTTTGTTAACTTATGTAAATAGCTCTAAAATATCAGATAATGTTATTATTAGACACGTTGAAGCATATTCCACGAACACATTAACAACTTATTATCTTATGATCTTGTAACTTGAGAGCCGTGTATTTCGAGACAATAAATCGATTCGTTATCGATATAGCTGCGATATATCGATCGATTTGGTGACAAATTGACTTAATAGGGCACAACACTCGTGGTGTAAAAAGATAAATATTGTTTTTTTTAATCGATTTTGTGGGGTTTAGAGTTTGCTTGACACGCTCTGTCATTTATCCAAATTTTTTTTTGTAGAAAAAACATATGGTACTTATATGTGTATGCTTAGACCTTTTACATATTTTTTTCTAATAAATAATGTTTAGATAAAGTGACTCTGGCTTTGCCAGTCGCCATTCTCACGGGACAGGTGACAAGCATTCCACGGCATCTGGTGCAAACTTAGTCTTATTAAAGTAATTGTCTATAATCAATAGATGCAGGCAACTTGCTTGCGTGCTAAAGACTTGGGCATTTAACTTTTACTAGTTCTGACTAGTGACGAGTTCTAACATAGATATAGGCGCGCATCTTCTAAATCAATGGGTTATATTATAAATCGTCGAGGGCTGATTGGTGTGGACTGTTGCTTTACTACCGGGAGAGCGCAGCTTCAAATCCCGCCACGATTTCGAATTTTCGAAATTATATGTATGTTTATCCGACGCTCTTACGGTGAAGGAAAACATCGTGAGGTAACCTGCGCACGCCTGCGAAGAGATTCAAAGGTTGTGTGTGAAGTCGACCAATCCGCACTGGGCTCGCGTCGACGACTAAGGCCACACGATGCGGACCCAATGCAGATTGGTAGGTGATGGTAGTAGCCATCATAAGATTGTAATTAAGAGCAAAGACTTAACATGACTTATAAGGTACGTAGGGGCTTAATATAATATTTTTCACTCAACTCACAGTAATCGGATACGTAACTGAATGAAAAATATATATTTATAAATATTTCTACTTGGTCAGTACGTACCAAGTAGCGGCTAAGCCCATCTCCCGCTCAAAAATCTATCATATATTTTGTAGTCATTATTTCTATTTATTTATCATTAAACATCAACAACCCACTTCATCTCACTAACTAATCAAAACAATATCATTAACCTCCTCTAAAAATAACGATCATATAAAAATCTCCTAGGACGAATTTTAAGGTTATTGTCAAATATTTAAATCAAACGGTAAACATAAATGTATAATAAAACTGTTATGTCCGTCCGTACGTGTGGTGCATTTTGCACGTCGTGCGAGAATAGAAACAGCAAATAACTTGTCGTGTTGATATTGAAAACATACGTGAAGTGATTGCACCGAGCTAAGTGACGTTTGACGACGACGTAAGTTTGTCGTCACATGCGGTGTAATTAGTTGAAAGGTCGGCGCTTACACCAAGGGTTCCAAGTTCGATCCCCGGGCAGTACAAACATTTGTGTGCATTAACATGTCTTTTTCTGGGCTGGGTGTTTTCTATGTATAATATATGTATTTACAAAAAAAAAGGTAAGGTAACATACTTATGTGTATCCGTTGTTTAGTACCAATATTTCAGGCTACATGTTTAGTTTGGGACTAAATGGTGCTGTATGGATGTCAGTGTAAATTTATTTATTTATAAGTGACAATGACTATTCCCATGACTATACTGTGTGGGAAGGCATGTTCTCTGCAGTGAGACGATATATAGGCTGATAATGAAGTTACAGTAGCATGTAGCAACGGTAAATTAGAAAATAATTGTTGGTGACAACATATGGTGGCCCTTTTCCTACCAGGGGCTTATTCAAGAATCGAGAAGCCGAAAAGAAGCGCACTCTCATTAAATTTTCTCCTCTATAGGTACTGCTATCTCCAACCCGCCTGCCAAGCAAGCGCTTCTTCAAATGCTTCGATACTGAACTAACGTCTAAACTGAAAATAATATGTAAATACTGCATTTGTGGTATACTGCCATCTACTACTGGCGGCTGGCCAAAAATCGGGTCTTTTAATAGTTTGTCATAGATAATAAAAAAACGGTACATTTATGTCATAGTAAACGAATTCAAATGCGATGAAGGAAAACTAGTGCATTCCTTATTTTCAAAATGGAGCAGAAATTTGAAAAAAAGAAAAGTTACTATAACACCCTTAATGAAAAATCATCTGACCTTGACATATTTACACAAAAACTCAATACTTTTAAACACAAAATGCTGAAACTGCTCGATAGTCTTCACTCATAATCATATTGTAACTTTTCTTTGCATACTTTGCATATTTTATGTTCAATTCAAATGTTTTTTGTTATATATTTTTATCTTCTGTTTAAATGCCTCTAACTACAACATTGTTGTGTGTGCATGTAAAAGGCTTGCATATATGAACCTTATTCATGAAAATGTAAATACAAACGTTGATTATGTTTAGCTGTAAGCACACCTTTATAAATAAATAAATAAATTACTCTTCTATTTATAAAATCTTTATTAAATGACTAATATAAGTGCACTGACGTATTATAATGAACATTGGACGATCGCTACTGTCCGAAACATTGCTTATCAATAATATACCTTTTCAATTGCGCCTTCAAAGTGGTGAATGGATCTTACACTTAAAAATTACATTCCATTAGTTCAGCAAGGGTCTTAGCAAATATTACTAACAAACAAACAAAAAATAACTTTATTCAAATAAATCTGTTACAGATACTATTGAATCGTCAAATTGTTATTATTATTATATTTTTATGACTCTACCACTAGTTCGAAATAAGTAGGATCTATGAAAAGCCGGCAAGAAACTTGATAGTCACTCTTTTAAACTTTTTATATCAGTGGTTACAGAGTTTTGTCATTTACCTACACATAACTTTACAATAATTTATTACAATGATTTTGTAACTGGAACACAATGTGCAAGACCACACATCTTTATCCGATAAATATTCGTCTATTGTATAGTAACCTTTTTCATGATCATGGTTTTTTAATCTTTAATTTAAACTGGTGAAAGGATTAGTTCGGCGCAATCTTTACCCGTGTATTCCTATCATGTTTTTCTTGAAGCAGGGTGGCAGCGCGTATCTATGTAAATTGCATTACTACGCTGCCCGCTCCCATTTTGTTTTTACACCGATATAAAATAACTTGGGCTAACAAGCCACGAAATAACTTGTACGCAAGGCGAATGACGTCCAGAGAATGAGGGTGAAAATTTGTGAGTAGCAAAATGGGTTATGATAAGTTTATAATAATAATAAATAAATATCATCCTTTCCCCCACAGCATAGCTATGGGGAGATTGAGCTGTAACCTAGCACGTGGACCTAATGCGAATTAGTGAGTGGTAGGTAGTGTTGCCAGATTTGCTTTGAATCGGCACAAAAGGTCAAAATAATCGGGATTTCAGGTTGCAGATCGGGACACTTATAAAAATATGTGAGGATGCTGATGTATGCCATTTTAAATTTGACAGTGATGTAATTAGTAAAAATTACGTAGCGTAAATATTTTTTATGAAGATTTTTTTTTTATTAATCGGAACATTATCATACCGACCAGGTACAAATCGGGACGCATCCCCAGACCCCTAAAAATCGGGACGTCCCGCGCAAATAATTAGCCTGGTAACACTGGGTAGGTTACGGCTACCTGACTTCGATAGAGGCTGGGATCGACGGTTCATCGTGCCCTCCGAAGTAAAAAGCCTACAATGACTAACGTGCCCTCCGAAGTAATAAGCCTACAATGACAACCAAACTGACAAAAAATATACAAAGTGAACCCTGAACTCCGGATACGGAGGGATCTAAAAACGTTCAGGTCTCAAGACCATGGAGGCAATGCAATTTTAATTTTAATTAATGGTAAAATTAATTCAAAACATTATAAAAAAAATCATAAAGCGACTTAAGTGGTGCAATGGTTGAGATGTCGGCTATTACACCAAGGGTTCCGGGTTCGATTCCCAGGCATTACAAATATTTGTGTCCATGAACATATCTGTTTATAATAATTTGGGTGTTTCTATGTATAATATGTATTTACTTACAAAAATATGTATATAAGTATGTTTATCATTTGTTTAGTACCCTAACTACAAGCTCATCGCTTAATATGGGCTAGATGGCGCTGTATGAATGTCAGTGGATATTTATTAATTCTTTCTTTAAAATGTTAGCTTCTTTAATATTAGTAAGCTATAAACCTCAACAAAAGTCCCTTTTGCCGTTTAATCTGAAGGATATTATTCAAGAGCCGCTAAGACGTGAAACCTTAGAGGCCGAACTCAAATCTTATTAGCTGTAAGAAATACGATGAAACCTCAGCACTGGCGATTGCTAACTGTTACTTGGAACTTATATAAAGTATAACCAAAAACTAAAGGAAAATAAAAAAAAACTCGATTTTAATAGCACCACGAAAAAGTACTATTTTATTTTCACATTACAATTATCATTTTTAAATAAACTAAAGCTTACTCAATTCCTAGCAGGCAATTTTGAGAATATTTGATTTTATAAAATTTTTTTCCCCATAAATTTGATTGTTAACCTAGTATTAATATAAAGTAATGTTATTTTAGTTAAATTTTAATTTGAATCATTTGAAAATCCCCTCACTACAAACCTTAGTGGTTTGTTGTACGGGATTTGAAGTATATGAATATTGTAACAATTTTTTATATGGTTATTTTAAATTAATAATAAATAATAAAAATAATGTGAATAGTGGTATTTACACACACTATTGTGTACTAACACAGCGATTTTAATATGGAGAAAAATATTTCGTTACACTATTTTAGCTTGAAAAAAGTTTATTTTATGTGTCATCCATCCAACGGGAATTTTCCATTCATTAACAATTATGAAAAAAAAGTGTTTCATTATATTGAAAAAGCTAACAAAAAGGTGACATAAAATAATCCCTTAACCAACAAACGTGAATGAAAATGATAATAATGTGTTAGGACCGTAGCAAATAGCCTTGTGTATTTTATATTATTCTCAATATTGTTATAATAACACTAAAGTCGACAAGCCATCGCATTTCAAACGATCGCGATAATCAAATAGAATTATTAAATGGATACAAAAGATAATACGACACACTCGAAGTGATAAGTCTGAATAAGTGCATACCCCCTTAAGAGCCTTCAAATCTCCTCCCAACGCGATATTGTCGCATTCGGTACTCGAGATTGATGAATATTCGATTGGTCTCGACTTATTGAGATCGTAAAGGTCTTAATTGCTTTACATGATTATGTTATTATTTATTTATATTGACGACCTATTTCGTGTTAAGTTACAGCAAATAGACGGCACATAGTTAAAATAAATTCACTTTTAAGGAAAAATAATAACTCAAATAATTAAAGCCTGGGCTGGGCTGACATTGTTGGTGACCAAAGAAAGGCTAGAACTATAAGTAAAAAATAATCAATATTGGAAGGTTGAGAATATTTTAAAATTAACTAAAAATATATAATTAAAATGGAAACCGAAAAAAAATAATGTAAAAAATGTATAGCAAGTCTCTTTCTCTATTCTTCTACTTATCACAGTCCACTGATGGAAATAGTCCTCATTTCACGCCATATAAACTGTTCCCCAATCCCCCCAACACACTTTCCTCATCCAGCCTTCACCAACAGTTTTTCAGTTTTTCGGAAGCCGTCTGTCCATTAGGCCGGAGGAGATAGGCAATAGGCATGAAATCAGTCGTCCTTTTATTGTGGCACAATTATATCAGCTTATTAAACGTCCCCACCGAGGGGCACGAGCCTACCCGCATAGCGCATAAGCCTTAGTCGTCCACGCGGGCCCAGTGCGTATAGGCCAACCGCACGAACAATCTTTGAATCTCTTCGCAGGCGTGCGCAGGTTTAAGAAAGAAACACATTTATTATATCTAAATTTTTTTACTCACGATGTTTTCCTTTACCGTAAGAGCGTCGGATAACATACATATAATTTCCCAAATTCGAAAACACATTGGTGCGGGGTGGGATTTGAACCTGCGCCCTCCCGATCGGAAAGCAGTAAACACCATTGAGCCACTGACACTCATATTATATAATTATCAAATTCAAACTCAGTAAGCGAGATTGAACAAAACCCTATTTAATCTCATCTTCCTACACAAAATGAAAAATAAACCAGCCCTCAACCATTAATGGTAAACGATTCCAATCGATACGGTGAAGTGAATAAGACAACAGTTCACCCGAATCGATTACTTCACGCCGTGGGAATGAATCGGATAATGTGGCGATTAATCGATGTTTTTGAGCGCACGATAGCGCAATTATGTTGGGGGTGAACTTAACCGTTTGGTTTTGCAATAGCCTAATATTCTTGCCGACCTACGTGGTGTAATGGTTGAGAAGTCGACTCTAACAAGTTTTCAGGCTTCGATCTCCGGGCGAAACAAACATTTTTGTGCATGAACATGCCTGTTTGTGTTGGATTGGATATTTAATAATAATATTTCCATGAGCAAACTTTTCAATAGACAAATTAACAATATTTGGTGTTGCGGTTGCGACGTCGGCTGCAAAACCGAGGGTTCCGTTCCACAGATAATTATATTTATATACATTTTTTTGTTAATACATACATATTTTACATAGAAAACACCAAGACCAATACAAACAGATGTGTTCATGCACACAAATGTTTGTACTGCCCGTACTTGGTGAAAGAGCCGAAGTCTCAACCATTACACCAAATGGGAAATCATTCATTTGACGACATGAATGAATTCCCAGTGTAAATTACGAATAATCGCTAAACTTTGAGCATTTCATCGCTGATAAGCCTTTATTAGAACCAATAGTCCGTAATAAACTCAAACTAGATCGATTTACCGGTTAGCTAGTAAATAAAATGAAATCTTTAATACTCAGGAATAGGGGTTATTTTTTATTGACCAATGAGGTACCGGTTTGATAAAATATTGATACTGTCAGCGGGCTGATTAAGGGCCCTATTTTACTGAGAGTCTGGACCTAAGGTTAGTAACTAGGGTTGTTTAATTTATTGAGTGTTTACGAAACAGGCTAAAATTACTGCAGCGCTTTTTAATTAAAATAATCATAGTTATTGTTTGCTTATAATAAACACTTGGAATTTAATGATTTTATTCTTTGTTTAGTGAACGACCAAAATGAAGTACAAGTCTGTTTTATCCTAGATAGGTCATTGATTTCCATAACGGGACGTACGTTGTTTTCATTATAAAAATAAATCATTTATTTATGTTTCTATACACTGACAAGAACACTAAATATAGAAAATGATATTGCAATCTTTACATGCAAGCCCGAAAAAAGAAAAAAGTTCAAATCTCATTCGACAATCGCCTAAGTAGCAAAGAAATATTGAGAGCTAGTGTAATAAGTACCCGCCACCAAGTAGTAGATGCTGATTAATGAGTGAAGATGTATCAAAAGCACTACTAGGTGCTACTGAAATCTTTAGATTAATTGAACGTACACGATGGAGCTGCGTGTATTCCGATATATATACTCAATGATATTCTGTATATATTAAGGTAGATACGCCATCGGTGTCTCAAAAACAAACCGCCGAAGAGAGTACAGTTTGTATTCTTTTACTTAGGTAAATGTGTTCGAAATTCAAAATATGTGTATGTGTGCTGTCACTGCATTCGGAACACTTTTTTCGATTGTTTTGTGAGTATATCACGAATCCATACTTTTTTACATCATTGTATATACTCTGTGTATTCGTTACTAATTTAACTTACAAATAAATATCTACTGACATTTACACAGCGCTATCTAGCCCCAAGTTAAGCGTGAAGCCTGTATTAAACAACGGATAAACATATTTACATTCATTTTTTTTGTGAATACATACATATTATACATAGAAAACACCCAGACCATTACAAAAAGACATGTGCATGCACACAAATATTTGTACTGCCCGGGGCACGAACCCGGACCATTGGTAGCAGCTGACGTATCAATCGCTACACCAAATGGGTCGTCGATGGCCTCCGTGGTCCAGGGGTCTTAACGAATTTAAATCGCAGCCTGATCTAGAAAATGTGGTTGAAATCTTAACAGTGATACATTGTTGTGATTTTTCCTAGTTAAGCCATGCCAACTAAATCACCTGATTGATAGCTAGTAAAGATGATTACCGTGCCTCAGAATCAACGTGAAGCTGCCATGAAGACAATCTTTACATTAAAAATAACGCGTCAGGAGGCTGTTAGGTAGTTCAGGAACTTTGACACTCGGCTCTAGATAGTTCATCAATCCAACTACGTACTTATAAAAAATAGAGCACAATATTAACAAAAAAAAATATTTTGTTGTCGTTCCCTAGCATATACGACATTATTAATCCAATGTTTGAATTCCACTTGGGAACGCCTGTAGGCATCAACTACCTTAAAAGGTAAGGACCTTAAGAGTATTAAGACCTACAGAGTAGATGGCAATGCAAAAGCGTTCCCTATTTATATGTTTACTTCCTTTATATTTATATATTAGGCTTTCGTCTTATTTTATAATACTTATAAACTACCGAATTTATAATATCGATTTCTGTCTGTGATATTTCAAGTTATGATTCATAATACAAACAAATAAGTAATACACAATTTGCTGCAAAAGAATTACCATTCAACGGATTTTGAAAGCCAAAACTTTATTTTAAACAAACAATCCTTAACGGTGACTGACCTCCAATTCGAAGCAATCAATAAACATTTGCAAGTAAAAAATTGAACAATACCGTCCAATTATGTGTAAAACAACCAATACCGGTTCGAGAACCGGCCGCGAGTACATGTTGGACGGGTTTATGCGAGTCGAGACAGTTAACCTCTGTACAAATTAGGGCTTGGATGAATTTTTATCAACTTCTTGTATGTCATTAAATAGGTCACTACGCCGTTCGAAATATTTGTTTTTATATCAAAATAATGGATTGGTATAACTGTGTTTAACGATCTGTAAATTGGCAAAATTACGTATACAAACTAGCTATATACAAACGTTAGTCACTTCCATTCATGAACATAAAGATTCTAGATAAAACTAAAAAAACAAATAGACAAAAGAGGGTGGCTGAAAATCAGCGCTGTCTAAAATCATGAGTCGTAGATGAGCATAAGCTGAGCTGCTTCCTGTTTTTGTTCTTCTTACTACAATATTTATACTAAATATGATATTTATATTTTGTGGGCAATTACTGGCAATTAATATAATATTAATAATACTATTTTTATTAATGAAAGAAAAATTAATAAAAAAATGAAAATTACCTCAAAATATAAAGGTATCAATTTTTCTTCGTAATATTATACGAATGTGGCAAATAAAAGGCTTTATTACCGGTAAAGGCACATCTCTCTTCAACCTATTGCAGTCCACTGCTGGACATAGTTCTCCCCCATTTTGCGCCAGATATCCCGGTCCTCCGCCTTTCTCATCCAGCTTCCACCAGTGACCTTTCGCAAGTCGTCGGTCAATTTAGGTTAGGTCCATCGGGCCGGAGGGCGTCCTACGCTACGCTTGCCAAGACGCGGTCTCCATTTCAGAACTCGTCTGCTCCAACGACCATCGGTTCTGCGACATACGTGACCAGCCCACTGCTACTTCAACTTGCTGATCCGGCGGGCTATGTCGGTAACTTTAGTTCTATTACGGATTCAATCATTTCTAATCTTATCCCTAAGAGAGACTCCAAGCATAGCTCGCTCCATTGCGCGTTGAGTAACTTTGAACTTATGAACCAATCCCGCAGTCAGTGTCCATGTCTCAGCTGCGTATGTTAGTACGGGTAGGACGCATTGCTCAAAGACTTTTGTCTTTAAGCATTGCGGAAGAGTTGACGTTAAGACATGACGTAGCTTACCGAATGCCGCCCAGCCCAACTGAATCCTCCTACTAGCCTCCCTCTCGAAGTTATGCCGGCCAAGTTGGATGGTTTGGCCCAGGTAGATATACTCCTGCACAACCTCGAGACGGACGCCATCGACGCATATCGGTTGTGGCATGACACGACTGTTGAACATGACTTTTGTCTTGTCCAAATTCATGCCAAGCCCAACTCGTCGGGAAGATTCATTCAGGCTGTTCAGCATCTCCGCAAGCTCTTTCGATAAAAAAACAATAATATGATAAATACCTGGGATTGAAGTATGATGCTTTGCACAAAAGATCAAACTGTAATGCAATCCGAAGCTTCAAATCAATTAGAAACATGACACACAAACAGATTCCTGGAACGCAAACAATGGATTCGCACAATTGTCGAATCACCACGTACGAACTCTGATGGGGCCATTTTATTTGAGGGTTGTCGAACTAAAGGGGCTCCAGTGTAGTCCTACTCATGCTGATGTTCTGGGCTTGCCTTATTCATCTTCCCATTATTCGGCGACTGTTAATAATCAAGAAGTCTGCTACAACTAAGGGTTTCGGGTACGATCCCCGTAAAGAACAAATATTCTTCTGTTGATAAAATTTAAGGCAAAAAGCAATTACATCGACAATAATATGGTTAGTAATATGGCAGTAGGCACTGCACATAGTACGTAACAACGATGGCCATTGGATTCCTGGCTTCATGAACCGATGAATTAGTTAAGGGAGCAGATATATGTCGACTGCTAGGGATCGATCCACGTGGAAATAATTTAAATGAAGCCTTCGTTTAGTAGTGGAGATATTTGGTTGAAATTATGATATTCTGTCAAAAGATTATCAATTACCGATCGATCTTCATTAATTGGATGGGTGACAAAAAGTATTATATCGAGTCATCATCATCATCAGCTCATTAAACGTCCCCACCGAGGGGCACGAGCCTACCCGTATAGGGTGATTAGGCCTTATCCCAGTGCGGATTGGACGACTTCACACACAACCTTTGAATCTCTTCGCAGGCGTGCATGAAGGTTTCCTCACGATGTTTCCCTTCACCGTAAGAGCGTCGGATAACGTACATATATTTTTCGAAAATTCGAAAATACATTGGTACGTGTCGGGATTTGAACCTCAACCCTCCCGGTAGGAAGGCGACAGTCCACACCACTGAGCCACCGACGCTCTTATTTATCGAGTATTTTCATGCTTTGCAATACAAGTTAATCCGATTGTGTCAGATACTATCTTACCATGCCGTGGGACCTTATGGACTCCAGTCCGAAAAAAGCGCTTCAGTGGTTTTGGCCTGTTGAAAAAGAAAAACCCAAGATGACTCAACAGTAAGCCTTTTAAAAAAACACAATGATTTACATGTAAAATATTCTATAGACACTGAAGTAGCTGAGCAGTTTAAGACCATGGTTTTTTATCAGATAAAGAATCATCAGTAGTGTAATAACCTTTTTTAATGAGGTGTTTTTTTATTGTAGCCAACATATGCGATAAACACTTTATACATATTTACCTGCAAATAATAAAATTCGAAACGAGGATATCCGTAGGAGAACTAGGGTGACCGACATAGCCCAGAGGATTAGCAAGTTGAAGTGGCAGTGGGCAGGGCACATAGTGCGTAGAACCGATGGCCGTTGGAACACCGGAGATGTACGTTTACCTATTTTATGTATATATCTATTAGGCCCTATGACCAGTAGTAATATTGCGAAAACTTCAAATTATTTCATAAGAGAAAATACTCTATGGTCGGGTGAATAGTACTGTTGAACGCTGTCATAACGTCAGCCCTAATTAATATGCGGAGTAATTAAATGCATGATCCAGAGACCGGGAGCGCTTCTTCCGTTGTAATAACATTTTTAAATGTTGATGAGCGGACGACAGCAATAAATTATAATTTGGCCAATTCGTCTGTAGGACGCAACATTATACAATGTTGAGTCATTAAAACCGGAGTTTAGACTATTAAAAGTAGAATACCTCAATAAATAAAAAATGAAAAGTGTGCTAGAGATGAACTCAAGTGTAACAAAGATACAAATTGGTACGGAACTCATAAACATAAGCAACACCGGAGATGTTACAAACAGCGCCATCTAGTTCTTATTATATAAGGAGTTTTTACAGTAGGCACTAAACAACAGTAAAATAAAAATAAAATATATTTGTTTCGGAATAAATTCCATATTGTGTAAGTAACAATGATCTTAAAAAACTTTCTCAGTGGACAACAACAGACCGAACCAGTGGTAGAATCAAATTTGGCATTCATAAGTGTTTGCTATGGACCTAAATTGAATAAATATATTTTCATTTTCATATC
>PQWD01001840.1:66207-86711 GCA_019425675.1 Leucinodes orbonalis | reverse complement strand
TTTTATAAAATCTCTTTTATTAAGCTACCGAATCAACCTAACCATATCTTTCTAAACTAAAGTAAGTCACGGACCGCGGTTCATCCTGTCAAAATCGATGGATCGTCACTCTCTCAGTTCGTATTATTAAATATTTGTGATATTCATGATTATGACAGAAGTATTTTATAAATATATCTTTTAATGACCGCAGTTACTAAGTAAATACAAATTCATGATTTATATCTGAAACAGTATTCCACTGCCATCTAGTATCATTTTACACATACTAGCTACACGTTGAAAGAATATTTATAATTATACGTTTTTCAACATTTAAATGAAGCCTAGTAAGTATTTCCTTAGTACATAATATAAGAAATATTGTTTTGTTTAAAATGATAAATAGTTATTTTATCTGTAATAATTGTTATATAATTTGATATTTATCAATGTAAAGTTTAGGGTAAAGTTTTGTAAAATATAAAATAATAAACATTAAACCTTGCAGGTTTTGGATATTGTTTTAATATAAGCAATTACTTTTAAAAGTAGATATAAAACCAAAAAGAATATCATTCAAAACTTACCTTAAAGCATAACCAATAGTAATCCAAAAAGATAAGTGTTCCCAAACCCTTCCACTACACCGAATTGTTTCAAAAACAAACGCGTACACAAAACCAATGTTCGCAAACACATCATAACGTCACTCACAATAAAGTTCCGGTACAAGCACATGTGAAAAAAAAAAACAAAACCTCAAAGTTCGAACGTGAAATTTAAAAAGATGCGAGGAAAAGGGCGAAATCCACACGTCAAACGTCAAACATGGCGGACGGGCGGCCTCGACGCGCGCATAGCTAGTACTGGGTCGGTCACAGTTTTCAGTAACGATGCACGGATTATTGTACGGTTGCTTTGAAAGCTCCGCGCATGCAGTCGATGCAACCTCCTGCAAGGAAACCGTGAACTCTTGTTTGCAACCACTTAACTGTAGACAGTTCACTGGCTACAGAGGAATAACGTTGCTTACTTAGAGTTGCTTTACCATTTCTCAGTACATAAGACTATACATTTTTTGTATGAGCAATCTGGACATATTTTCATTAAAATAAAGCTTCTACATATAGTATCGTTTTATTATCGTCTTGCTAATTCAGTTACAGTTTCTGTTTTCAATTAGCATTGTCGTAGAATATATTCCAATTGAATAGATTGGTGTGAGAGATTAGATACAATATGAGGGTTCAATAGCGTATTATTGCATTTGGTTGTCAATTGTGCAAAAATATTTCTTAGAGACTACCCACCAATACGTACTGGCCCCGCGTTATAGGTTATGGCTCAATCTCCCCATATCTATACTGTGCGAAGGCCTGTGCCCTGCAGTTGGCCGTTATAGGCTGATGATGACCATCCCTCCATAGCAATACCATCGACGCCTCCTTATGCCGCTTGTCCTTGCTTGTTTCTAAGGGTGGTAGTATACATTTGGAGACCAGCTCAGGTTTAGATCTGCATAACTTATTAATGATTGTAAAACAATGATAAATTTTTGGGGTAGGTCTGGACTCAAACCTCAGACCCTGAAATAGACATATTGAGTCGTTGTAATCAAGGATAAGCAGCACTAGGATAATATATTTTTGATTTCAACATAGTACATCCAAAAGATTAAACTGAAAGTTTTGTACGATAAAAAAAATTTTTTTTTCTTTAGTTTCTTGTCAAAACCTAATAGCGGTTCACAGAATACATATTAAAACAAAATATGCCACAATAATTCCACGCCATCTATTGGCAGTACTTCAAGTAACATTCTAATTCTCACAAGATAACAGTTCCTGGCTAGTCTTACACTCCGACCTTGCTCCAAGGCCTCTTACAAGAAAAACAATGTTCCCACAGCTTAGCTTTGGTTCAAACAAAGGCCGTCACTTCCCTGAGTCGGGCTACTTATTCCAAACAATAGGGCTGGCAGTTGGACATTTTAAATATAGCAGCTTCTTACTCAAGTACCACTAAAGCTTTTTTTACGATTTAGCAACAAGCAACTAGATTAATATAATAATAATAAATATCTACTGACAATCACACAGCGCCATCTAGCCCCAAGTTAAGCGTAAAGCCTGTATTATGGGTACTAAACAACGGATAAACATACATGTATACATTTTTTTTTTGTAAAACATACATATATACATAGAAAACACCCAGACCATTACAAACAGACATGTTCATGCACACAAATGTTTGTACTGCCCGGGGATCGAACCCGGAACCCTTAGTGTTGCGGCCGACCTCTCAACCGCAACACCAAATGGGTCGTCATTTGCACAAAATTCATAGGTAAATGAAATATTTTCAGATCTGTCAAATTGAAGAAGGGGAAAATTTTGCAAAAAAAAACCTACCTTTCATACCTAATGTTTTAATTACAAGGTTTTGCTCTGAGATAGTATATTGAAAACATATATTTTCTTGCTATTTCTTACTCATACATCCAAATGATTTCAGACTTGGGTACATACTTGAGAATCATCTTGTTATCATGAAGAAATTACGGATTTGTACGGATCTCTAACCTAAGTAATTATCATATTGTATCCGATACTGTTTGTACAGACAAACATATGAAGCACTTAACTTTCAGAACTTTCATATTTCATATTTTTAGGAAAGTTAAGAAATATCAATGTAAAAAGTAACACAAACAACAATTTTTTTCCCAATAAAAAATATTGAAATCTAAATCCGAAATACAATTACAACGTTTCCATTCAAATTAGATCACACCACCAACACAGAAGTGAAATTCAAATGGAAATTTAGCGATTCATTAATCATTTCAGCTGCTTTACAACATTCATCAAATTATTCAACCATATCACTATTAAACGATTTGTATTCTGCAAATAATTGTACCATAAAAGCCATTACAAGGGAATGTATTGGTCCGACTATAACTAGTTTACCATCCCTAAATGGTTCCTTTTTATTCGAAGCACCATCTCTTTCATTTCAAACATAACATTATTGCATCCCAGTTAACACCTGTTACCAAGACACACGCTATTTTCATTTCTATTGCGTGTATAATAAGATATTGAATCGCAAATTAATTTCGAAATTCTCCAAGACGACTCATCAAGTCGTAAACGCATGATTCTTGATCTCGAAAGTACTTATGCGTGTAGTTTTTTTGTCGTTCCAATGTTTATCTTTGGACCTGGTGGGGTTTGGATATGCTAAATCGACTCGATGTGATCACATCTGGAGGAGTATCAATGACCGTTGTATAAGGAAATATTTTAGATATAATTCTTAGAATTTCTATTGGAAACACTTATTCGTATTACTGTTGTATCATCAACACTGTGGTCTCTTTTAGGATCATAGAAATCTTATAGGCGATGATTAGTGACACCAGTGTTTTTCCTGCTTACTTACCTTTTTCATAAGTTAATAAATATTATACTTCAATCGTTCTCATCGATTTGTATATAACCTATATTTTAAATTTTCGTATCTTATAACTTGTATTCATTTAAAATGCACGGTGGTTGCTTCAAACCGGACAACAAAACTTCTCAATACATCGACGTGTTTAATCTCGGAGAAATATATTTAAATAACATTTATGATGTTATGTGAGACCGTATCGTCACACGGTGGATGTTATTTCAATTTCCTGTAGGTATTACATTTTATTAAGAGCGTTGGTTGCTCATTGGTATGAACTGTTGCCTTCCGATCTGGAGGGTACAGGTTCAAATCCTACCACGTACCAATGTCTTTCAAATTTCCGAAATTATATACGTTTATCTGACGCTCTTGCGGTAAAGGAAGCTTGCCTACGAAGAAATTTAATGGCTGTACGTGAAGTCAGTCAATCTGCTTTAGGCCCGCGTGGACGACTAAGGCCTATACACTACTATAAGGAAATGACGCAGACTCACCGGTCTTCGTTTTAGTCATCCAGCCTTCCCACCGACATTACGGAAATTATTCGTCCATCGAGCCTACAACATTTGACCTACTTGTATCTTTATAACTTCCAAAAGACTCTCATTTAATTAGTCGTGAATACCGCACTTGGCAACTAGCGTAATGTTGTACGAATACAAAATTGTTCTTTATTCTATTTTCGCTCACTAAGTATTTGTAAAAAACACGTCACTACAGTTAAGTGCGTGGGCTTACCTAAGTCCGAGAGGTCTTGGAAATAACGAAGGGATTTACAATAAAAAAATATAGCGGTTTTTATTTTATACGATGTCGGCACTCGCAGGCATGTTTGCAGGGCTCGTTATTTTTTGCAGGTGCAAAAACATTTTCACGTTAGAGACCGGGTATAAGGAGATCTGTTAGGTCTATTTTACCCAGTAATTTCACTAGGTTCTAGTTATTTATGATTCTGATTCAAGTTCGAATAAACTCTATTTTTCATGATAGATCATAACAATTTACAGACCTGGAAAGCTATTTATATGTATGACATTAACTTAATATTATCCTAAAATGATGCAATATTTGAAAAGCCATTATTATAAAAATATTTTTAGACATTAAATATATTCGTATAACCTCCCCAATGCCGCTGCTATATGGGAACCTCAGAAGAATGCAGCAGCAGGCTGGTTGGTTGACGCAAGTCATTTTATAGTAGTAACTTTGTCCTGTTATAGTATTTAAACAAAGGATAAAATTAAACGTAAGATGTAAATGAGATATATGATAATAGTCTACGAGCCGGCCGTATAAAAGTCCTATGGATCAGATACATGGACATTTTTTTAATATAGTCTAACTAACCGCAAAAGGACGTACCTCTGATTGAGTTGAGCTTGTCGACATTTGAAAACTCAATTCTACTTATCGATTAATTTATCCGTTAATTATGTTCATTTATCTTATGAATTATAATAACAATGTTTGGTAATTTCAACCGGAAGTGAGGTCATAATTTGCATGCGAGCAAAATCAGGCATCTTCAGGGGTGTCTACCTTGATTTTTATGGTTCCTCAGACTATATTCAATTATATTATACCTGATCCATAGGACTTTTATACGGCCGGCTCTAAAACTATAACATTATCAATCCGAACGGAGAAATTTTCCACAAATTTTACGTTAACCATATCTGATGAAACTAAAAAGTATTCATACTCATTGCTCATCAGTGAAAGTGCACGTCAATAATCATTGTTTAAATTCCTCAACTAAAACACGTCACCTCTCACATAAAGTGATCGTCTATTTCATAAAATACCGCTGACAAACGTTTTAACCTACAAATATATGGAATTTCTTTTGTTTTAACCCGTATTTAACTTTCATCTTTCGGATTAATGCAGTTCATAGGAATTTGCGTCTTATACCTTTCATTTTAGGAGTGACGGAAATGACAGGAAATGAATATCTATTGTTGAACACAGAGCATTAATTATGAATCTCAGACATTCCGGGAATCCAATGATATTCTGTATATATAAAGGTAGATACGCCATCCGTGCCTCAAAACGAACGCCGAAGAGAGTACAGTTTGTACTTTTGCTTAGGTAAATGTGTCGAAATTCGAATATGTGTATGTGTGCTGTCACTGCATTCGGAACACTTTTCGATTGTCATATATATCACGAATCCATACTTTTTAATCATTGGGGGATCATTAAAACCGTATCACTATGGTTAGAAGAGTAAAAAACTGTGACTTAGTAGCGGGTCACACGAGCATGCTTTTTAACCTGTATTTGCATTACATGGATTGGATTTCTGTAGAAACATAAAGGTTGAACTAGTATTTCAATTAAATACAAAGATAATATGTATCATTTATACAGGTTTAGAATCGAAAGTGTACTAAATGTCACCTACATCAATTTTATTTTTATTTATTAAATTTTTTATCGTAAATAGATTTTTCAGATTTTTTTTCTTTTTTTTTTGTCTTTGTTAAATAGAGTTTTCTGATCTTTTTCTCAATATCATAAATATTATTTAGTGATAATGATCATCTCAGCTCATTAAACGTCCCCACCGGGGCGCGACCGTATGGGTGTATAGGCCTTAGTCGTCCACGTAGGCCCAGTGCGGATTGGCCGATTTCACGCACAACCTTTGAATTTCTTTGTAAATGTACGATTTCCTCGTGATATTTACCTGCACCGTAAGTGCGTCAGATAAACGTACATTTATAATTTTGGACAATTCGTAAACACTGGGATTTGAACTTGCACCCGCCAGATCGGAAGGTAACAGTCCACCCCAATGAGCCACCGATGCTCACTATCACGCTTATGATAATGACTTTAACAAATGAGTAAATCCATAGTTATTTTCGAACGGAGATAAACACTCCAACATTTGTTTGTATCATAATCAGCTCATTAAACGTCCCCGAGGGGCACGAGCCTACCCATATAGGGTGATTAGGCCTTAGTCGTCACGCGGGCGGATTGGATGATTATTGTTTGTAAATAAAAGTATATTATATTTTGTATTCAGATTAAATCATCGATCAGCGAGGAATCGATCTGGCGTCCTTTCAGAGATATAAAATCAAGAAATGTTCATTTGTTGTTAAAATATCCAAAATATAATTATAAAATACATTATTTTTGTCAACTAGGAAATTGCACAGTGATTTTCACTATGTCGTCATCCCGTGACTCGACGCTGGGATCACGCAGGAAGTCAACTAAGACCATCAAATACGTAGCAGTTATATACAGGCATTGTAGTAAAACAAATTATCATCTACTCATCATCCAACACGCTAGTAATACCATAATATTGCTACACCTTCAGAAGCCATACGCGCCTCTCTTATTATAACTTGATATTAATTATCTAAAAACAAGCAAGGTAGGATACCGAACGCACCAATCACCTATCCCTTTCTCCCGCCACGCGACCGTATCGTCATCTTCTTCTAATACGGGCTAAATCGTATTTGTTTCTCGCTCCTCTGGCACGCTTATAATGCCGTCTTGCTCGCTCTGGGTTAACGTTCGAAACATCCGCTGGGACCCGTTTCGAAGAATGACAGGTGCAAAACAGGCCTGTCCAAGTACATTCCTTGACCAGTCTCTTATAGCGCCACAGATTATACCTGCCAGATGGTAGCGAGGGGTGAACTAGCAACAGAAAGATTGATTTTGTCCTTTGTTGTTCTAATTTTTTACTTTAATTAAGTCAACAATCAACTTTTCTAACAAGTTATGCTTTTTTGAACTGACTACTGTTGTTGGGCGCAGATGACGTTTACAGCTTCACCGGGCAATTGGCGAGTGCAGATGGCTCTCAGCCTTAAAATTTACACAACGAGCCTAAGGGCGTCCCAGAACCGGACTCGAACCTCGGCTTAGGGCGTGCGTTGCGAGGGGCTTGGTAGCCTTACATATGTTTGGGGAGAGAAGCGGCCTGGCACAAGCTAGGTGTAACTATTGATAAATTATCAAAATACGTGATACCAACAAAACCTATTCATCTTCTTGTCGAGTCGATATGGATTCTCCAGGAAAAATATTATAATGTGACTAAATTTGGTCAACTTTGACCACTCTTTCGTTTGCCATTCACAGGTGTCGGAAAGCGCACGAAGATCGTAGATTTAAATCTATTACGGAAATGGCGATTCGGGCAAGACATTGTATGTACTTAGCTGGTTGGTCTGGATGTTTTCTATGTACGTAATTTTACTTATTATCCCATAAAATGAAGGAAAAGTAAGGACTACCTCGTCAACGTATTGAAGTTCACTACAGGCCCCTCATTCAGCTTCCCCTTATTACCTTAGTAAGACTTCGGTCCATCCGTCCAGGCGTCCCACGCTATGCTTGTCAAGACGCGGTCTCCACTCCAGAACTGATCCAACGACCATCAGTTATGCGATAAATGTGACCAGTCCACTACCACTTTAGGACTAAGACACTACTCCTTATATTATAAAGGCTGTATCACTAATTGCGCCATCTAGTGAATTTTTTAAACAACTGTGCATACCCATAGCTCCTACAGGATTTCGATACAGCCTTACCATCACTAGTAACTAAAAGGACGTGTGTAATCTGCGATACCAAATGACCGGGGGCGATAAATTCGTTCTTATGTATAAGCTTAAGGACCATCGACAGTTTAACTTCATAAAGTGTGACAATAACCGCGGGAATGCGGGCCGAAACTTCGCGTAAATATAGTTAAGCTTGGAACAAAGGCTTAACTTAAATTACGTTGGGTTGGGGATACATTGAGAGCAATAAAAAAATGGAAGTTATTTTCGATTTTCGTCATTCATTTAAAAGGGAATAAAAATACTATCAGTATTTCATAATAAAATGATAATTGTTTAAGGAAAGTTAAAAAAATATATGAGAAATTCCCTATCATAATTAGCCTATTACGTACTACTGCAGGAGCACAGGCCTTTCCTCACAGCTCCACTACAAATTCCACCATTAATATATCGTCTTCTTTTTCTTCCTCCAGAATATATAAATAGACATGCTTTCAGTCAAACTGTTTCGAGCTCAAAGTTAAGACAGCAGTGAAATCACTTTGTATTGTGCCCTAATATTTTACGTCACGAGTGAGGTACTTAACTGGTGTTCCTGACGGGATAACTATTGTATTACGGGCAACAGTTACCACTTACCACCTGTTTCTCTGTTTGCTTGATTGTTAACTTTCAAATAAATATCCATTGACATTCACACAGCGCATCTAGCCCCGTATTAAGCGAGAGCTTGTAGTTAGGGGACTAAACAACTGATAAACGTACTTAAATATTTTTGTAAATACATACATATCATACATAGAAATAAACCCAGACCATTACATACAGACATTTGTGTTCCTGCACACAAATGTTTGTAAAGCTCGGGGATCGAACCCGAAACCTTATTGTAATAGCCGACATCCCAAATAAGTCGTCAATGTTTTTCATACACAGTTAATGTAACTATTAATTGCATTTCCTGAATTTATATAATTTTCATATTGGAAGAGAAGATATAAGGGCCTTACTATCATATTATTTTCAAGCCCAAATTAGTTACATCTGACTGACAATTTCCTTCATACTTCGGTTTACACGTTAAACCATTGCACCCACTTTCATCTTAGGATACAGTGTGCTTCGTAATCAGCGTGGAAGGCCTGTGCACTACAGAGGGAGTTTGTTATAGGCTCTTTCATTGATTGATTAAACAAATCCAATTATACATTTATTTAGGAGATGAGTTTAAGCCAAATTAGAAGCCAGAACACTAGTTATATTACATACTTAACAAGTGTAAAATATTGTTACGAATTGACGTAATTAAAATGACATTAAATATGGCGGCTAATATGTGACGTCAGGCTACCATAGAGTATGACATGCGAATTGTCAAATAGCAGTCTAGTATGTTCTAGATAATTCTCGAACTATGTAGAATGACGTCGACGCTTCGAGCTTAGCGGGCGGACAGGTATATAAGGCGGAACGATGGGTGCGCCGGGAGTCTTGTATTCTACTCAAGAGCGAACGAAGAGCGAAGTACCTGCGACTACAAGTAAGAAGCGAGTGAAAAAGCGATATCTAAGGGATCGTCGAGTGTGCGATAACAGTGTGAAGAGTTAACGAGTGATTATAACGTGTGTGTGCGGACATTATACGGACTCATTAAGTGTTATGTTATAGTGTGCAGTGTTAATTGCGGATTATAGTGCGTGCGTTAATTGATTAATTAGTATGAGTGTAAGTATAATTAGTGTTGTGTGTAATTAATAGTGGTTAATTAATAAAGTGTGTTACCGTGTTATTCTTCGTGTTTGGCAATAATTTATCCTGAACCCCCAGCTCGTAACAATATGTTGAAATTTATTTTATGTATTACACCGAATGTTAACATATTTCCAAACAAATAAATTATCTTTATCTCTTTAACCAAAACAATTAAAAAATCTTAGTGTGCCCCACAGAATTAATAATAACAAGAATATTATAAGTTCTGTGGTGTGCCCCATACCTAATCTTGGTACTACGGTTTATGACCGGTACTTCCGTATAAATGTATGGAAATTATTTTAACCCCCGACCCTGTAGCATTATCCAAGTAAGAGACAATAACCCACTAGACTATCCTATAGAGTCGATAATGACTGACTTAATAAAATGGTACGTCATCATCATCAGCTCATTAAACGTCCCCACCGAGGGGCACAAGCCTACCCGTATAAGGTGATTAGGCCTAAGTCGTCCACGCGGGCCCCAGTGCGGATTGGACGACTTCACACACAACCTTTGAATCTCTTCGCAGGCGTGCATGAAGGTTTCCTCACGATGTTTTCCTTCACCGTAAGAGCGTCGGATAACGTACATATATTTTCGAAAATTTGAAAACACATTGGTACGTGTCGGGATTTGAACCTAAAATGGTACGTACTATTTGATTATTATTGGTAGGCATTGTAATATATAATAAACAACATAATACTAAACTCATAACTTCCTGTCTTGCCCGAACTGTTCATTTTCGTGCGGTTTCCTCTTCCTCTCATCTTCGGGACCTCTGGATGGCAAATGAAAGGGCGATTAAAGTTGCCCAATATTGGTTGCGTTACCTTATTTAACTTGTCAATACATATTGACTCGATAAGAAGAAGAAAACTCACTCAAATTTAATTAATAACATTAGGAAAATTACTAGCAATGTCTTTCTTCCCTCAATAATAAAATGGAGAAAAATCTCACTGTCGCTATGCAGTTTGCCCGCGGGATTTAAATTCACGACTCAAGGCTAACCTTGTGGTCTAAAAACACTACAACACGGAGGAAGTTACCATGCATAGGTCAATATTATTTTGAAAAATTAAAGGCTCTCTAGCTTTAGGATGTACAAAAGGACGCAGTAAAATACAGCAGAAAATTATAAAAACAATGCTCGAGTTGTGAAAAAATGCATTGTTATGAGTTTATAGATGATATTTCCAATTGTAATAGCATATAAACAAAGCGTGAGATGCAGATTCCTAAACAAAGACACAGCTCGGATTTGCCATGCGAAACAGCGTATGAATTGTCGGCTAATGTGGCATTTACAGTGCACGATTTTACTTCTTTCGTCGAATTTGGTCTGAGTATACTCGTAGTATGATTAAAATCATTTCTATCAACAGGACTGTTTTAATTTAAAAGGGAAACATTTTAATAGAGAATAATTACAAAAATAAATAACTTCAGTGTTTTAGATAATTCAAGACATGTTCGTTGTCTAGTAGTGCGAAAGTCTCACTTGTTATAATTATTGTTTTATATGGTGAACTGTTCGATATCCACATAAAACTATGTGTATGTTGTGTTATGGTGTGAGCAGTGGTACCCTTTTCCATTTACTATGGTGTCCACGGAAGATCAGCGTTATAGTATTTAATATACATTAACATTGTTGAGTGGGATCTTGTTCAGTGTGTTATAATTTATTTGATTTGTTAGATTTTCTTTGTTTAAGTTAATTACGTACTTTCTGTGTTTGGAACTACTGAATAAAAATATTATTATTAAATTATTATTTTAAAAAATCATATGTATATTTATTACACGGTAATAATTAGACCTTAAAAATCACAGGTGCTATGGAAAATGTGTGCATTTTTATAAATCTTCCTTTTTTGTGTAGCTGTAATTGAATTTATGAGTACCTACTTTAATAAACATCAGAAGTTTTATTTTTAGGGTTTGTAATTGTGTACCTATAGTACATGATGATTATACAACAAAAGTCGTGCACTGTAAACCTCACTCGCTAAACTATTCAAATTTAAAACACCAACTCAATTTGGATTGCAAAAATTACGTTCTCATACTCGTCTCTAAATAAAGAAGCACTAAAGTCTATTTTTGCACAATTTCAATACAAAACAGAATTACGCATAGCACTTACAGTTTTCTCTACATGATCCGTCTGCTTAATGAGGGCCTTCATAAAAGTCATTGATTTTAATGACTTGAGTTAAACGCTTTGTTATTGAGTGCTCCAGCGCTGTATAGGTATTCATTATTTTTGTGTTGGTACTTCACATGCAATGATATATATTTATTTTGTACGGTCGTAAAATATCCTAAGTTATTATTGTCTGACACCACTAACGTAGAAATACTTGGGATATATTATAATGTTTGTCATACATCTATACTAATATTATGAAGCTGAAGAGTTTGTTTGTTTGTTTGGAACGCGCTAATCTCAGGAACTACGATTCGATTTGGAAAATTATTTTAGTGTCAGATAGCTTATTTATCGAAGAAGGCTATAGGCTATATATCATCACGCTACGAGCAATAGCAGCGGAGCAGCAATGAAGAATGTTTCAAAATCGGGGTTTTTATTTTCATACATTGAGCTTCCGCTGCGAACGCTGCGTAAACGGTTAAAGTTTCGCAAAAGTCATGTATATTACATATATTGTTCCCCTTTTAAAGGTCTACAAAGGTTAGCTCCCTATAACATATTTTATGCTAATTTTTTTTTCTAAAATATTGCATCATTTGCGAAGGTGTTTTCATAAATATGATATTAATCCGAATCAATAAATACTATATTTATCACAAGTATTTCATTTTAAACAAAATTGCCTTTTACATCATTCAACTTAAATGATTATCTTATGAGATATCGCAGTTTAAACTCACCTATATAAACAAATAAACGGGTTAAAGAGAGTTAGGCCTAAGTAACTATTCCACGCGGACGAAGTCGCACGTAAAAGCTAGGTACAATATATGCATTTGTCGCCTGTGTGGTATATATATCTTATCTCGTTGTTAAGTCGGCTACTACACCAAGGGTTCGATCCCCAGGTAGTACAAGCATATGTGTGCACGAACATGTATGTTTGTGTTGGCCTGACTCTTTTGATGAATATTATTTAGGTTTTTACAAAAACAAATATATAAATATGTACGAGTAACCTTTATCCGTTGTCCAGTACCCATAATACAAGCTCTGCTTAAATCGGGGCTTGGTGGCGCTGTATCATCAGCTCATATACTTGCCCATCGAGGGTCAAGAGCCTATCCATAAAGTGTGTAAAGGCCTTAGACGTCCACGCGGGCCCAGTGCGGATTGGCCGACTTCACGCATATCATTTGAATTACTTCGTAGGCGTGCACAGGTTTCCTCACGATGTTTTCCTTCACCGTAAGAGCGTCAGATAAACGTACATAATATTTCGAAAATACATTGACACGTGGCGGGATTTGAACCTGCAACCTTCAGATCGAAATGCAGTCCACACAAAGAGCCACCGATGCTCTATGACATACTCTATTTCTCTGGTTTATCCCGCCATCGTCCTCATACTAAACTAAACATAAATGCCGTATAATAATTACTCTCCTTTTACAAACTATTGCAGGGAAATGCAATGGTTTGTAAAACTACCTGGACTAGGTCTCCCCCATTTTGAGCTAAAGTTATCTGTATAATACTTTAAAAAAAATTTCTAATTTAAACAAGCATTCAATCAGCAGCAAAGCGCACTGTACGATATTAAATGTAAGGTGATGATGATACCAAGAAACATTAGAGAAACACTCAACTGACGTAGATAAACAAAATATTGGGATATAATAATAAATTATAAATAAATTTTTAATAATAATAAATAATTTTTAAATTACCCTTAAGTGGTTATAAATGCAACGAGTTCAATGAAATTCTATTCTGAGCAACGTGCATAAGTAAAACTGGGGGGCGAGCTAGTATTTTATGCTAATAAAACCACCCAATATATTATGCAACGCGATCCAACGTACGATCACCTTTAAAACCCAATCCGGTCGGCAATTTAGAAGATCGAACTCGCCGCTTTTTCGCATAAGGCCGTCCGCACATTGTGTTCGGATATTTTTAACTGATGCACCAATGATATTCTGTATATATAAAGGTAGATACGACATCTGTGCCTCAAAAACGAACCGCCAAAGAGAATACAGTTGTAGGCTCTTTGTTTAGGAAATGAATTGACATATTTTGAATGAGCGTACATCACAAGTTTTTTGTTCATTAAGTACATAATGAACAAAAAACTTAAGCAAAAGGAACCAATCTCAGCATAAACTAGGCTCGGTAGCCCAGCACTGGTTTTCAGAGTGGACATTACAGTTGGCCTCTCTCTCTTCTAACCATCGCAGTCTACTGCTGGATATAGGATTTCCCCATTTTGCGCCAGATATCCCGGTCCTCAGCTTTTCTCATCCAGGCTCCACCAGCTATCCTTCGCAAGTTGGTCGGCCGGTGGGAAATAAGGAAGTACGATTGAACAAATTTGTTTAAAACAAATATAAATTTGGTAATGATGGAAAAGGAGTGTAGAAAGAATGGCGTTTTCGAGCTTGAGATATGCATTATTTATTAACAGGGGGGAGGTTCCATGTTTAGCTTTAAGTTTGTACTGCGGTTGCGTTGCTACAAAACATAGCATTTGTTGCACCGAAGCAACAACACATGGGTCCACAGCCACGTTTGCTAATCAGCAGCATAATAGACGAAGAGTTATGTGTTGTGTGTGACGTTACTCTTTAGCTGGTGACTTACTGCACCGACACTACTTAGCCCCACTATCAGTGTATTATACGTCCGCACCGAGGGACACGATCCTACCCATATAGGGTGTTAAGACCTTAAGCGTCTACGCGGGCCCAGTGCGGAATGACCGACTTCACCCACAACCTATGAATATCTTCGCAGGCGTGTACAGGTTTCCTTCACCGCAAGATACTGAGCCTAAAGCTGTCTTAACTCTGGTACGGAGTAAGATACAGGAGCGTTGACGAGGTAAATCCTACAATAGAATTACCAGAGTCTTCAGCTTAACTTACTATAATGATGTCACCACTCGACACTGTCTATTGCTTCTTTGTAAGCATCACTACAACACATCAACTGGCAAGATTTGTATGTCGCACGTGATTAAGTTTCCACAGATAATCTGCCGTACTTTTCAACCCGTGTTGCCGATAGCACAAAAGTTATTCCGGTATCACTACATATTATCAAACAAAGTCGCTTTCTTGTTCCCCATGTCCGTATATCCCTATGTGCGCTTAAAACTTTATAACTACGCAACGGAATTTGATGCGGTTTTTTAATTTTGGAGTGATTCAAGAGTAAGGTTTATATGTATAATAACATCCATTAAATAGTGGAGAAATACTGTTATTTTTGAGGTTTCTAATGTGATGTCGTAAATAATGTCATTTTTTTTCATTTAAATTGCTAACGCAGACTGAACCAAGATTTATCAAAATAATATACTAAGTATTGTACACATTGAAAAGGTCTACAGAAACTCCGCGAAGGTCTATGTCTAACTCTTATGGATATCCCACATTTTTTTTTGTTATTTACTTTCTACAACAAATGGTATGTTCCAAATTGAGAGTATAACAATTACTAACATAGGTACTAACAATTCACTCGCAAATTCATTATATGTTCTGGTATTCCCATTGACATCAGAGCGTTTACAACAAAGCTCGCATAATTAATTCATGACTGAATGCGGACCGGTTGGCTTTGGCGCAAGCATAGATTCTCAGGATTAAAAACCATGATACGCAATTCGGACTGCTGGCAATTGCGAATCGATTCCGAAATGAGGTGCTTTTATAAACAAATGACGGAGATGATATTGTGTGCAAAGGGGTCACGCTATCCTTTTTTTGCAATCAGATTCTTTATTTTCAAATAATACAAATATTTCTAATACAAATACATATAAGTGTTTTCATTATTACTCAAACTCATGCTTGATTAAGTCCGTCCAAGATCGGTCTAGCCGTTTCAGAGGATTGGAAGCGAGCGATCAGACAGAGCAAAGTTGTAATGAGGAGAGGGGATATTCCAAGAGCCCTTAATTTGATCAACTCAAATAGCCCGTGAAAGTCAACTGGTTGACCAGTAAGAACGGAGGGTGAGCAGAATAGCGGTGAAGCTTACTTCGTCAAATTGGTCGAAGTGTTTATTTTGGCAAAAAACATTAAAGTTACAATGTACGCTTGCCTTCTCGTTTTTTACAAAATCGTGATACGATATCTACTGTTGACTTATGGGAGCGCTCGGGAGTAGTGTGTTTATTTATATCGTTGCCGTTAAAGCGAAATTCCGTAGGTTTCAATGGTAAACGAATATATAAAACCTTTATTTTGTACACTTTTAATGACACTTTAAGGTCGAAATTTAATGAATATTTATGTCATATAAAAACGTGTCAATACGCTCGATCATTATTTGGTGATATTTATTCGTGTAGTTAATTGTTTGTAGCTAAGGTCAAAGTGAATGGGATGAAGTTTGACCCCTAGTGGTAAGTGGTACGCCTGACCATGACAGATGAAGTGATGGTGGAGACACTGTCTATATTTTCCGCCAACACTGCCCTACACCCATCACCCAACGACAGATGTCAGATCCTTTATACCCGGTAGTTTACTAGCTACAGTGCCCTCATCCGAAACACGAAAGTGCAAAGTTGACTGGTTCAAAAAACAAACTGAAACGGTAGAGATGAATCAGTAAGAGAATATCCACGGATTGACAAAATATTCTGGCCTATCCTTTTCAAGAAACAAAGTCCTGTCAATTCTAACAATTATTACATCCACTATGTGTGGATGCTTCATATCCCCTATTATACTTACATCCCGCTACTAATTTTAAACAAAACTCCATTCTGGGCCCTAACTTATAATTTGTTTGGTAACTTCAGCGTGCCAAAGAATCTCTAAAAGTTTGTCTTTTAATCCATCCCTCAAGGGGTTAAAGGAATTAAAGTTCCTAAGGAAGTCTGTCAGCTTTCAACTTTGAGACCTGAAAATTACTAGTTTCAACCGCGAATATGGAAATTGTTAACTCACACGTATGATGTTGTTAGGATCTAGTTTTAGTTTGAAATGGTTTGCCGGAATATAGTCATTGATGATCTCTCAACTACTCAGTAGGACGTTAAAGTGTTATCTAGAATCATGAGTTTAAATCCCGCGGAGAGACTGCACAGATACTAAAGCGGCAACTTGCAAACATTTTTTTATGCAGCGATAATGTAACTACGAGAATGTTTTTTTACGTTAAAATTTAACTTTATGGTCTATGCTATATATGTGGAAACTTTTATATGGCCTTCAATGTTTATATTTATTTTGTGTCTAAAATAACATTAGCTGTAAGTTTTCCTAAAATGTAAAAAAAATACTTTGTGTGATTATGCTGAATCACCTGGTGAGTTACAACCATCTCTTAAAACAGTATAACAATGATATTACTTTGTCTTTTCTGGTACAAAAATGCTGGTGTATCATTATAACAATACTGTTTTAAGAGATTGTGTTTAGCCCCCTTACTGTCTATAAGAAAGACGATTCCTTGCTTCGGATGGCACGTAAAGCCTTCGGTCTTGGCTACAATCTTAGGATAGTAGTAATATCTACCAATTCGCATTGGGTCCGCGTGGTGGGTTACTGCCCAAGTGACTCGTATAAATGTGGATTCCATTATACAAATTTGTAGAAGGTATTAAAAAATGTAGAGGCCTGAAAATGGTTGACAGATTTCTTCTTAATTCCCTCATAAATTTATTGAAGTAATTAAAATCAAAATACCAATTCAAATTTCATCCTCACCACCTGGATGATCATTGATCACACATCGGATTTTGTTTACATTTTATACCATATTTTGTTCTTTCTGGGATCTCAAGTCCTAGGGTATGTTTATGTTCACCATATTCATCTTAACTTCCCATGTAACATGGTTTTCATTTTAAAATGCCAACCAAGCGCTCTCAATATAACCACGCTTGATTGGTTTTTCCAAATTAGTCCAATACACAAAATACTACATCCCTGTAGACTAAATTTGAAATTCTGCTATTAAATTAGGCTAGAATTCATCTGTAAATATATTATACAACGTAATTGATAGCCATCCCTTTGTTTTGGCACACAATAGATTCTATGCAAATGGGAGTTCGGGCTGTAGCGGTGTGAGGCAATCTGCGTGATTGTATATCACGCGACGAACCGACGAATTAGGGGTCCACATGACGCCACCAGTGCCTGGGCGATGCTTCATAATAACCTAAAAAGCCAATCTTTGATGATGGACAGGCTAAAATCTTTATTATTAAACCTGCTGAGCTGTTTCTTATACTGTAGGTACTAAACTGAGCAGTTTAATCTGATTAATCAAAAAATCTTCAAAAGTGAAGTCAAAGTTGTTGTTGTCTGTTCCAGCCTGCCATTTATCAGTTACTACAGTTCCCTTTTCAGGATCGATGGTGTAAATACTACATATAAACTGCTACCATTAATGGACTGTTTGGTAAAACTGAAACTCAAAAATGTCTTTATTTATACGCATTAAAATGGCTACAATCAATGGACTGCTTGCTACAACTTAAACTCAAAAATGTCTTTATACTATTAGCTGAGTTGTAACTAGTTGTAGTACAAAGCTGAACTTACCTATAATTGGTACATGTATCAGAATTTTGAAATGTAACACTGTAATATTATAATATATGTATGCATGTATTGTTAATGAGTCTTAATAAATAAATAGGCTTTTCAAAGACGCTGTTTACTTGATTATTAACCCATTTTATTAAAATGACTTTCTCGCGGTACCTAATTCCAAATTTCATCACTATTACGCGAGCTAAGGGTAAGTTTGGAAAACCCACGCAGACAATTGCCATGAAAAATTACACAGCTCCAAAACACATGGACAGGTTATTTTGGAAACCTGATGTCTACACCCGGTTATTTCCAATTCCAGCTCACGAGTATCAACTCCGAAGGTTCCATTAGAGCGATTAAAGCGTGGTCGCGCGCATTAACGCCGCGAGTGGCCTGAATGAGTGCGCGGATAATGATCAATGTCGATATCGATAGAAGTATCGATATTAAAAAACGAATTTTAAACTAGGAAAAAAAAGACTACTAAAAAGGGTCGATATATCGATGGATACTTCGGCGGTCAAACCTTGGTGGTTTGGTAGACCAAGTGATTATGGTGGTCAAGAAGCAATTTTTCATAAGGGTACGTTGTTTATAACTTTGGGGTAGTCCAGCCCTACATGAAGTACTACTCCCATCTGTGAAACCAGCTTGCTTCCCATGGCTGCAAGAAAGATCGATAATAACACCACGGTGAAGAAAAATATTGTGAGGAAACCTTTGCACGCCTGCGAAGAGATTCAAAGGTTGTGCTAGGAGACGGCCAATCCGCACTGGGTCCTCGTGAACGACTAAGGCCTATACACCCTATACGGGCATGCCTCCCGGTGGGTATGTAAAATGAGCTGATTATGATATTTTCGATGTCATAATCTTTCAGAGCAGCCTGACCCAGATAGAGATATGGCCTCACTCTACATTCTCGGCTATACGACTCGTTCCTGTAGCTAAGTTCTATCATCATATATGTAGGCAGATCTCCAAACTCATGAAACAAAATACCGTTATTAAATCTTACTTCAAAAATCTTACTTAAAAGACTGTGGTGTCTTTTAAAATTTTCATAAGTGGTGGCATTAAGGCATTGCTACTTTACCAAGCAATGCCTCTGTGACTTAATACATAAAAGGAAATACAATTTTCCAGTGTATGAATATTCCCTTGGTGCTTTTTTCTCTAATACTAATTACTATTATTTTCGATGGTACAAAAATGTAGCTATAAAATACCGGCTCCGTCAATCTATCGATATGGGTGAATGATAAACACGGGCATCACTATTTCACTAACCGATAGTGGTCACTGAAACATTATTCCACATCTAAAATTTTCAGAGATAGCTGCATATTGTTGTGTATAATTTTAAACAATGCAATGTGAAACTAGTCATTTATGAAAAAGAATCGAACTAGAACATAGTCGTAAACATGGTGTTTATGAGATATTCAGTTCAGATAAAAAGAAATCTAATATTGAAGGTTATAGGGGTAAACATACATACAGCATACTGATAATAATATAAGATTTAGGGATTAGAGATTGACACACGCAAACTAAATCTTACTCGGTTTCCTAAAGTAAAATCTTACTAAAATGTGTCCATGGTAACCGTGTTTTATAAACTTTGCTTTGTTTTTTCATCATCAGCTCATTAAACGTCCCCACTGATGAATACAACCTTTAAATCTCTTTCTAGGCATGCGCAGGTTTCGCCACGATGTTTTTTTTCACTGTTAGTGCGTCGAATAGCATTTAAAAGGCTTTGTTTAATTTTGGGTTTTACATTTATATCGATGAAAAATCGCCACATCACTAACCTAACAAAAGATTTACTAGGGGTGTTACTGAGCGTTCGTTTCAACCTTTAGCAGCATTAACTAGATATCGATCTTGGGCGCTTTAACTCAACCTGTATTGCCACTCATTAATACTGCTTCTAGGTTTCGTTCTAGATTCTAGAATGTTTTTGAAGGAGCTTTTTAATTAGCTTCAGCTGCTTTATCTCCGTACGGGTAGAGT
>PQWD01001840.1:49411-60341 GCA_019425675.1 Leucinodes orbonalis | reverse complement strand
TTAATTACCTATAGTCTACCTTATTTAATGGCAGAATTGAGTTTCGTTATGACACCCTGATAGAGCGATCATCACTTTCTTGATGTAGGAAATTCAGTAGGCATGGAAGTATATTTGGGTAGGATACACATTATAAGTAATAGGGTTTGATAGCGTTAAGTTTATCACGATGGTCAATAATCGGATGGGTGACCCTTAGATAAACAGTGAACTAACTAGATGCATAATCACGAATTAACGTCAACCAAAAACTGTCCAAGCCCCATGACACATATTATAGTTATTGTAATATGTAGTTAAAAATTATCATTTAATTTGTACCTTAACACGCCATAAAAAGAGTTCAAAATCAAAAGCACAAGCACACTACTGTCATTATGACAATTAGCTTATGTACGTAATTATGAAATAATCCGCCCAATTGACGCAATGGGCAGATTTTGTTAGCGGACACTTTTTGAGTGAGATTGTGCGTCTAGGTAGATGATTGTTTTTATAAGAGAGTGACGGAAAGTATTTTTCGGCTTCTCCGTGTTTTGGAGACCCCGTTAAAGCATTGACCAGCTCTTTTTGGAGATGTGGTGAAAAGCGGAAGTCGGGATATCTGCCGCAAAATGGGGGAGACCTATGTTCAACAGTGGACTGCGATATGTTGAAGAGGAAATAAAAAATGTTGGAATAGGTATTCTTCTGCCGCGGCGTTTCGGTACGGTAGTCACAGGTAGAAAATTGTGTGTATCCGTTACCAAAGATAAGAGCAAAATAAAAATAAGTTTTTCCAAAAATAAACAAAAAACACCTCCGCAATACGGCAAAGGCTAGCCTTCCCCTAAATTAACTATTACGGTGCACTAAATAAAAACCACTTACAAGAAAGAAATCTAAGCAAATCCAAACACTTAACCTGTCGAGTATCCAACTCAGTAAGTACGAGTTGGTTTAGAGAAAAAAAATATTTGGACGGACATGCCTTTTTTTTTTTTTTTTTTTTTTATTTTTTTTTTTTTTATTTTTATTTTTTTTTTTGTTGTAGGAAATAAGGTTGATATTCAAACGATATGCTAGATAAATTTAACCTCTTAGAAATTGTGTGGCGGAAAAAAGTAATTTTCCTAATCACGGTCCCGTCACGCAGTTTGAAAGTTCTAAGGTGCATACCTCGCGAATGTTAGTAATTGCTTTATAAATAAATGTACCATGTGTGTACAAAGTAGACCCTGCTGCAATTCAGTGGCATACAGGGATCTCAGTTTGAATACCTTCGGATCTTTTGTTATAACGTTAGCTTCCACCAAAAGCTTAAAAAGTTACCTGTAAGTTCCTTTCAAAATAATTAAATCAAACACAACGAGTACTTAAGCAGCCAGCATAAAACTATCTTTCTAATACAAGACAGTTTATAATAGTATAAAATTAATTTAAATATATCGATGTTAAATAGTTATATAATGAAAAACAAAATAGTATCACTGATTATTCAAAAAGCCTCTGAAGCTATAACACCTACAAACTTGAATTTGTTCATAGTTTGGTGTTTGATAGGATGTCACAGACATCAGCGACATGTCATAGACTGACAGCGCAAGTTTATAGGCAGTCCCAGTGTCGCAATTTCCTTTTCGTTCTTAGCTGTGAAAGTTATTATATTTCTGGAAATTTACTGGATTCATTGCGAGATTGATGCAATTCGTTAAAATTGCAAACCCAGGGATCGGCATTTTGGGAAAAAACGGTAATTTCTTCTAAATTTCGTGCGTCTGACTCGTCTCATAGGTGTAAACTGCAAGCAGTGTCATGTCGTTGAGCTTACAGTGTCGCACTTAAAACGCGGCCTTGCCCCATCTCCTGTATTGGGAAATCTGTGGATGTACACATCCGATACAGAAAGAATTCTAAAACTCTACCCGTACGGAGATAAAGCAGCTGAAGCTAATTAAAAAGCTCCTTCAAAAAACATTCTAAACTTTCATTGCTGCTCTGTCATGCTCAGGCGTATTACTTACCATCAGTTATCGTCTTGTACACTTATAACATAAAAACTTACATCTATAGATAGACTCTCCCAAAACTACTTCCTTCAAATGGTCCCATATTAATGACGTCACGATTTTGTTCTTAGCATCACGTGTACACCTATAATATGGGTTAATTCCACTGAAAAAGTTACTACAAATTGTATGTTTTATCCTTTGGTACCTATTTATTTTTTATATATTCTACCTACTCTTACTTTGTAATTGGACTTGCCTACTTAACTTTGAAGAATCTTTATCACAATCATTTATTTATTTATGTCGACATAAATAAAGTTGGAGTGTTTGTTATTTTAAAATAACCGCTTTTCACTACATACATGGGAATAAAATATACGGCACATACCTATTAGAAAAGATCTTCTTTTATCTAGCTATTCCGGCTAAAATCTGGATCAACTGGACCGGGATTTGACGGGATTTTGACGAGACTTTGGCATATCATAATTGACGTAATAAGATAGAACTGAGGCTATATTTATCTCCACCCTACAATGGTACATTTGGGATTGGTTCATTGCAAAATCTGTGCTTGAAAAATAGAAATAAAATCGGATAGTGACATTTGAAATTCAAATACGGACATTTAGAAATATTCATGAGTAAAGCCAAAAGGGAAATGGTTATTAGTCAGATATTTTATTCAACATTGATAATATATTTATCACCATTTTAATAAGATATAGCAGAATAATAATTATTACGATGTATATTATTATTACAGACATATAATGAGGTGATAATATAACACATAACATCTGTTTGCATTAATCTGGGTGATTTTTAGACAACAATTAAGAGTCGTAAATGAATAACCCAATTTTCTAAAGCATGAAATCAGACTATAGTGAATTCAATTAAGAATGTATGTTATCCTGACTTAATGCAACGCCTAGTCTAAGCTAGGACCTCGCTTTGGGACTATAATTTAGAAAGACTAGATCTCTAGCGAGCTAATTACCGTCTAGGATCGAGTTAATGTACTAGATAAGTAATAATTTGAATACTTCATTATCGTGCAGGTGTAATAAAACTAGGTAAACGCAACGACATTGTATTTTATGATTACTTTTGTCATGTAGTTGTCACAAATTAGTAATATGAACCAAATTGTAAATCTAACTCAACACCATCTTAGTTTCACATGAATTTGGATTCATGTATCGAACATAATAAAAATACAAAAAAAAAATAATTTACGCCGAGGTCTATCCCTTCGCGATTCTTTCTAAGCTGAAAGAAATCCTTTAAACATGGTTTGTGGTTGACTGCAAATGTTTAGGTGTTTACTGCTGTTGTAAACACCTTAATAGTCAGCACATTTTGCTATAAAATTAGGAGGCTGTTGCAGATTCATATAACCGAAAAAAAGCCTTACAACTAACTATCAGTATACGCGTTCCCAGCTAGATCGAGAGAAAGGAAATATATTTATTTGGTGCAAATAAAAGCATTAAAATACACATTAGTTCTAAATATTTAATATAATATATATTTAATGTGAGGAAACCTGCGCATGCCAGCTGGCCTGGTTTGGTTGTGCGTGAAGTCGTGCAACCCGCACAGGGCCCGCGTGGACGACTAAGACCTAATCACCCTATACGGGTAGGCTCGTGCCCCTCGGTGGGGACGTTTAATGAGCTGATGATGATATTTAATGTTAATGTTACGACTTTCGGATAATGTTGCCATCTTCATGCAACGCAGAGGTAAAAAATCTCCAAGCTCATTTCATCTCTGATGAATATCGATTCACCCTTGTTGCTATAACACAAACAAAATACCCCATGCCTTTCATTTATTAAGTTTCTCGGAGAAAGTTTGCAAAATTTCCCGTCAGTCGAGGGCTGCCTACACCGATAAGGAAGTTAGAAATTACGCTTTAATGTGTTAAACGAAACAATTTTCTATAGGTGCGAATATAGCAGAATTGTATGGAGGCTTAGATAAACAGTAAACTTACTAAATGCATAGTCTGACTCAAAAAGTGTGTCCGCCCATTGCGTCAGTCGGGCAGAGTTTTCATTCATAATCACGTCGCTCGCTACATATCATAGTGACATTGTAGTATGCTCGTGCTTTTGATTTTATACCCTTTTAATGACGCGTTAAGGTCAAAATTTTAATGAATAATCTTATGTCAAACCTATAACAATAGGTCTACGGATGTGTTAAGCGGCTCGGACAATTTTTTGGTTGTAATTTTTCCGTGATTGTGCATGTACTTAGTTTATTGTTTTTATAAGTATGGAAGGCTTTTTATGTAAAAAAGAATCGAAATTATAGGGTATCAGAGACTTACGAGTAACATCTGCGGTCACGGATGACGGGCGCAAGGCAGTGTTGACGGATAATAATGACTACCTCGTATCTCAGTCTCTGTTTGTTCCGGGTAAACTCTGAAATGGCTGAACCGATTTTGACGGAACTTTATTGGCAGATAGCTGATGTCATAAGGAATTAGGCTACATTTAATTCAGATAAATTTTGAGAAAGTTAGCTGCACCGCATGGCGTGCAGCTTATTAAACGCAAGCTGCGCGCCTTATGAAACAATTTTAATAGTTAGCTGGCACCCTGGTGCAATTATGGGCTACGTTATACTGCGAGAGAAAATCTTATACCGCGGGTTATTCATAATGTTTGATCAGGTTGGTAGCCCTGATAATAACAAAAATATGCCCGGCATTTATATGAGCTCAGAACCCGAAAAAATATAGGTACCTTCGCAATTGTGGGAGGACGGACCGATGATATTAGGACATGGGGACGTATTCAGGGCGTGGCTGTGTTATTAATTTATTTATACTATGTTTAGAGTGGTGCTGGTGGAAGCTGTATGAGAAAAGTGGAGGACGAGGATATCTGGCGCAAAATGGGGAAGACCTATGTCCAGAAGTGGACTGCGATAGGTTAAAGAAGAAGAAGTATTTAAAATAATACTAATATTATTAATATAATCATTTTATGTGATGAAGTCGTACCCTGCCTCGAGCAGAATGATACGAGTGCCTTAAGACAACGCTTTGCGCTCTTGTAAGGCCGCCGTATCATTCTGATGTGCCAGTGTGTCCTTGAGGAGAATCGACAGAAATCATTTACTTCGTAATGTAAAGAAACTTTATGGAAACCAGTAAAAAACGATTTAAGGTATTATTATGCTAATAATAAAGAAGTAAATGAATTGATGTCATTGCGATCCGATTCCTTCCGACACCTTCATTACATATTTTTGCGTTGTTGTATTAGTGCGTATTGATAATTCATGTATTTATTAATATGTATGTATTTACAAAAAAAAGTATGTTTATCCGTTGTTTAGTACCCATAATACAGGCTTTATGCTTAACTTGGGGCTAGATGGCGCTGTGTGAATGTCAGTGGAAATTAATTATTATTATTTAATAATCCTAAAGCTGACCCTGTGGCGGCCGCTGAAAATACCACGGAAAATTTTCAGTACAACTTACAGTGATTCTTAAAAAGTAACATTAATGAAACTTAATCGAATACTGCTTATATTTAGAAATAAATCTTACATATTTAGGGATTTAATCATTTGTATTGTATATAATGGTTTAGCTTAATGCTCACTGGGTAAGCTATCAATTCAAATTATTTCGAATTATGAAATCCATTTAATATTTTATTTTTCAAAATAAATTAATAATAAACATACAATGACAATTACTGATAAGCTCAGGTAATGTAATTATTGTCCGAAAGCCGGCCGTTGAGCTTGTCGACCTTTGAAAACTCAGTTCTACTCATCGAATACTTTATTTTCCCGTTTATTTTTTTCATGACTCTTATGAGTTATAAATACAATGTCTAGAATTACAACCGGAAGTGAGGTCATAATTTTGCATGCGGGTAAATCAAGCATTTTTAGGGGTGTTGACCTTTAATTCTATGGTTCCTAATACTAAATTCAAAAAAATGTTCATGTATCTGATCCATAGGACTTTTATACGGCCGGCTCTTCAACTATTAAACAAAGGCTAGGTTCTATGGCAGCCTTCTGGTCACTCCAGCCAGCCCACTTCCCTCAAAAGCAGATAAGTCTTCCCGGTCTCCTCAGGGCATGCGCGACTGTTACCGGTGAGCCGATAGTCTCCCTGCGGATCTGGGCTACGCCTGTGCACCTAAGAAGCACATGCGCCACCGTTTCCTCCTCCTCCATGCACGCTCTGCATAGAGGACTGTCCGTGATGCCTATTGTGTGAAAATGTTTGTTTAGTGCGCAGTGTCCGGTGATGGTCCCCGTCACCAGTCTAAGGCTATTTCTGTCATAGCATAGGCTATATTTTTATTTCAATAAGTGCGCAGCCGCGGGCACAGAAAAAACCTTTTTTTTATTCTACCTCCTATTTTTAAACTCGTGTATTGAATTCATACTCTATTCCGATTTTACTAACCATCGAATAAGCACGTCGTATTGAACACTGTCTGAATGTACCGGGTACGTATTGATGAGCAGATGCCACTTATCTCGTCTAATTGACTAGTGGCTCTACACTGGCGAGCAAGGAAAATTTTATTAAAATTTTTGGGACCCGATCGAACTTACGATACATTTTCTTTATATTTATAAAGCGGTTCACCTGATTGAAATAAGTGATTACGCTACATGTGATGCCCTTAGTTACGACAACGTTGCGAACATTAACGTGCATTGAGATTAAGAGTAGGGTATGCAAAGTAAGGGACACGCAATAATCGCAAAAACAATAAATTATTTAATTTTTTTTCAAAAAGGCCTCCGGTCCTATGGACCGACGACTTGGGGGAGACCTATGTCCAGCAGTGGACTGCGAAAGGTTGAAGAGAGTGCTATTGATGACAGCAGATTGCCACTGGTTTATATCTGTAGAGAAAAATGGGCGAATAAGTGGCATTTAATATGATGGCGATTTTCCAGTTTGTCTGGATGCACAGGGTATGCACTGCTTATTTGCATATATCGAGTGCACGCCACTGGTTACGAACCTTTAAAGAGATATAAAGAAAGTAAAATACAGAGAGGGAGGTTTCTATAAAATAAATTTTATGTATTTGTAAAAAAAAAGTTTTTATCCATCGGTTAATGATTCCTTGCTTAAATTATTAAGACAAGATGGCGCTGTGTGAATATCTGTTAATATTTATTTATTTGTTCTGAAGACATACATGATGTAAATTAAATTTCACAAACATGTAATTTTCTTGGCTTTTCACCATCACACCACATCGGTCGTCTAATGAACTCGATCAATATATCCATCAAAAGCAAATTACAAAACATTTAATACAGAGCAGTTTTTTTAAAATGGCCGGACAGTAGTTGTAGGATTCGCACTAATTTATTTATTTATTTAAAATCTTGATTGCACATGAAAGAGAGTACAAAGGCGAACTTAATGCCGAATGGCATTCTCTACCAGTAAACCTAAGGTCATGCAGAATGAATCATAAGTGGTGCGGTTAAAAAGAAATGCCGAGATCTTGGTTTTAGTCCACACCCAACATCCTCGGCGAGACGAAGAAACAGCGTCTTCGCTGGTTTGGCCACCTCGAGAGAATGGAGGGGCATCTCCATGAGAAGATAGCATACCTGGGCCAACCGGCAAGGCCAATGGACCGCCTTAGGTACCGCTGTAAGGAAGTCTTCGGGGCTGATCTGCGTGAACTCCAGGTCAATGATTGGCTGGAAGTGGCGCAGGAACGACAAAGATGGCAGCCTCTCGTTTCGGAGACCAAGACTCACTTCAGGTCTATGAGCCAGCGTAGTAAGTAAATTTAATTTGGTGGTAGACTTGATACTGACTCGCCTTAGTAGGTACCACCGCAGTGCCAGAAATCATCAAATAAGAGTGCTATGCACTTTTGTGTTTCAAGATGAGGGCACTGTAGCTGTAAATCTGTTGATTCTTTCTTATTATTTTCAGCTATAAGTAATTAATATTTGCACACCATTTTACTGGAAGAATGTACAGCACACCAGAAATTGTAAAACATATGTATGCTATTTATATTGGTGCAAATAAATGAATTATATTCTATTCTAAAGTAACCGTATATAAGAGACTAACATCTGTTGTTCGGTGACGGGCGCAGTGCGGCATTAATGGAGAGTAACAACTGTTTTTCAATTTTTGGCTTCAATGTCGCTCTGTTATGGTCAGGCGTATCACTTATCATAAGATGAGCATCCTGACAGTCCTGTTCACTTTGTGTCATAAAAAAGTAAAATATTTAGTTTGCACACAATTACCATGGCCACGAGTGTACAACACCGAAACAAAGCCACTAGATACATTATGGTATGTACTACTCCACGCCAATCACAGTCAGCACATAGGCGCATCGCCATAATGTGGACGGATTGATGCAATCATATGCAACGCTATTAATGCAAAAATGCATTGACTGCTTGTCCAGTCAAAACAGGTGGTTATGTAATAAATTTAGGATTAACCGCCATTTTAATTTTAAAACTTCTATTAAATTAAAATTACATGTGAGCGATATGTGAAGCTTTTTGCGATCTATGTGGTATGATGGTTGAGAAATTGGTTACTACACTAAGGATTTTGAGTTCGATTGCCATTCATTACAGACATATGGCGTTGGTGGCTCATTGGTGTGAACGCAAAATGAGATTTCCTTAATTATATGAACGCAATCCAACGCACTTACGGTGAAGAAAAACATAGTAAGAAGCCTCCCTGCCTGCGAAGCGATTCAAAGTTTGTGCGTGACGTCGGCTAATCGGCACTGAGCCCGCGTGGACGACTAAGGCCTATACACTCTATACGGGTAGGCTCGTGCCTCTCGGATGGAGCGTTTAATGAGCTGATGATAGCAAACATATGTGCATGAATTTAACTGTATTTGAATGGGTGTTTTAAATACATGTTGATGTTAATAATACATATGTTATCAAAAAATATATATAAGTAAATTTACCCGTATTGTCTGTACTGTATGGAGTTTTAACCCAGAATCCTTGTTGTTGTAGCCGAACGTCTCAACCATTGTATCCCAGGGTTGTCAATGCAATGTCAATATGCCCTAAAAATGGTAATATATTTATTTTGATTAACTAGTCCAATTAACGCTGGCAAGTATCCAGACACGACAAATATACGTACACATTTTTATTTGTTAATAACTATAAAAGAAACTTATACCAACGTTCGAACTACCCCCAGCTGTATGTTGTAAGCATTGTGTAGTGAAGATGGACAATACGGCTTGTCGCTCGGGAGCGATACACTTTTATGTAGCCTTCGTTGAATGAAAACAGCGACATGTGAGGTTTACACTTGCGTGCAATAAATTTGGACACGAAATAACAATAAAATATTGCGCTATTAAAAAGTAACTTATTGTGGTAATTTTATGGGTTTTATCCGTATTGTTTATTAGTGAAGTTACCGGGTATAAGAGACCCTCTGTTGCGAGAGAGAACATCTGTTGCCTGGGGTGACGGGCGCAATGCGGCATTGATGGAGAATAAAAGCGGTCTATCAGTTGTTGGTCTCCTTCAGTGTCGCTCTGTCATAGTCAGGCGTATCACTTACCATCAGGTGAGCCACCTGACCGTCTAGTACACTTCTTAACTAAAAAAAATCTAAAACAGCTCTTTCAACATATGAATGCTGTATTTAACTTTAAGAAACCATACATTTAGACCATATAATGTTTAATAATTTAATCTTGTTAATGTAAAATTAATGTTATGTTATTAGTGAACCAAATAAATAAATTATAAAAAATAAATAGCATATAACTAAATTACTTTTTAATGAGATAATTAAATGTTGTATTATTGTCAAAACTTACCTAATATAATCTCAGATGAAACAACGCTTTGTGTTGTACTTGACCAAGTGAGCGAGATTATCGGATATCCAAATTCCCCTTATCTCTACATCCGTTACATTTACTTCATCTTTCTAAAGTTTTGTAACTTACTCGATGCTCCTCAGAGAGACAGTCCATGGGTAAAAATATTTAAAGAAAAATAAAACATTCATAAATAGGTCCCATTGATATGGCCACAAATGTACAGCAGTTACAATAACTGACAGTTTATAGTGCTATTTGGTTAAGTGTATTAGGCCTATCTAGCCTCAAACCTCCCCTTACTACTTGTTTGACTTTCAGATGTAAGTGCTTTTTGAGCTGACCTCAAAACAGTAGGACTATCCCAAAAGGCTAACGGTTATTGTGATGCTCCCTATTAAACGGGCTAGACTCAGCGTAAATAGTATTGAACATGTATTTGAACATTACCTTTCGTGTTGTAGCTTCACGAAAACTCGTGTTTAATAAATAAATAATAATAATAAACAAATATCCACTGACATTCACACTGCGCCATCTATCCCCAAGTTAAGCGTGAAGCCTGTATTATGGGTACTAAACAATGGATAAACATACTTATATACATTTTTTTGTAAATACATACATATTTTACATTGAAAACACCCGGACCATTACAAACAGAGGTGGTCATGCACACAAATGTTTGTACTGCCCGGGGATCGAAACCCTTGGTGTAGCAGCCGACATCCCAACCGCAACTCCAAATGGGTCGACAAACGTCGTGTTTATGTCAAAGTCAAAATCCACTTACTCAGTTTAGTTTTAGGCATAATAAGTAATCGATATCTCCCCATTGTACTGCTTCATGAAAAGGCCTGTGCCTTGCGGAGGGCTGTGCTTACGATGATAATGTACGTAGTTATAAACATCAGCACATAAAACAGTTAAGAAAATCGTTTTTTTAGTGCGACTTAGGTACAAAGAGCAGATATCGAGGGGCATAGCTTTGTCAGTGATCCTATACTTTGATTGGTACTGCTATCTGCAAATTGCTTGCCATTGCTTCGTCAAGATTATAATTTGCAG
>PQWD01001840.1:0-46944 GCA_019425675.1 Leucinodes orbonalis | reverse complement strand
CATGAACATGTGTGTTTGTAATGGTCTGGGTTTTTTCTATGTATAATATAATAATAATAATAATCTTTATTTGCTTAAAACATAGTATGAGGATGTTAGTTTACATTGGTACACTGTTCTCATGTTTAGCCATTTAAATAGCATGCAAAAATATGTTAGTCCATCGATGGCTATCTCAATAATATCCTTAAAGCTAAAATTCCAAATTTGTCATAACACAATAAATATTGAATAAAATACAATTCTACTACATTTGAATCAGCTTCGTCGGTCAAGATATTCTTTAATGCTGTAAAAACAATGACTATGTAGCCATTGACGTAATTGTTTTTTTAAAAGTCCACACTTTAATGTTTTAAATTCGTTTGGAATTTTATTATAAATTCTGACGCACATAGCCAAGGCACTCTTCCCATATAAGTCAGATTTAGGTATAACATTTAACACCAATCTATGCGGATCTCTACGCTGTCTCGAGTTCTCATATTCATAAGCCTTATTGAAAAGGTATTTATATTTAAACACAAAGATGCAATTTCTAGTATATATAAACAAGGTAATGGTAATAAACCAAGCCGTTTAAATAATGGTTGACATGATTCATAAGGCGGAATTCCACAGATTGCTCTTATACATTTTTTGAGCTTTGAAAACTCTATTCCATTCAGTACAGCTGCCCCATATCAGAAAACCGTAGCGTACTATGGATTCCACATAAACATGATACGAAATAACTGCCGTCTTTTCATTTGTGACTTTCCTAACCCGTCCAAGAGCAAACGCAAATTTATTCAACTTGTTACATATGGTCTCAATGTGTTGTTTCCAATATGTATGTATTTACAAAAAAATATATAAGTATATTTATCCGTTGGTTAGTACCCATAATCCAGGCTTCACACTTAACTTGGGGCTAGATGGCGCTGTGAAAATGTCATTGTATATTTGTGATATTTACTATTAAATATGTTGTTAACTTTATAAAAACGCTGAATCTCATACTTTAAGCCATACACACACTGATTATGTAAGTGCCGTATTGCCGATATCAAGAACATATGATAGACCGTAATAACATTGATTCCTTATTAAACCAACCGACATTAGTTTTCCACAAGCGGATCTATATTACCTTATTTATTATTATAATTGTGAGAAAGGAATTATTTAAGCACACAATCTAATCAAATATTAAAGATCTATTATGTTATTATTGGCTTTCGATGTTATTTTGATCAATAAAATAGGAGGTAACAACCCGCATCAGGCGGGTGTCTTGGGTTAGGTAAGAACAAGAATATATTAAGAAAGAAAAATATGGTGAAGAAACCAGCGCACGCCTATGTAGAGATCCAAGGGTTGTGAAGTCGGTCAATCCGCACACCCTTTACTGGTAGGCTAGTGCCCCTCGGTGTGAACGTTTACGTTACATGGCGGGATTTGAACCAGCACCGTCTAGATCGGAAGGCATCAGTCCACATCAATGAGCCACTGATGCCCAATAAGCCTCTGACGCTAAACGTTGTCGCCAACCGACACGGATGTGTATGACTTTTCACTGTTGATTGGTAATTGGTCTACACAGTTTGAGGAAGGTTCGAAAGCGTCCTAGACTAAGATTGCAAACAATCAAATAGTTACTAATTAGGATATTAAAAATTATAACTAAAATAAAAAAATATAATAACTAAATAAAATAATTAAAAGAACCCCTCTTTGGTAAAGTTCCGAAGACACTGGCAGCGTTACCCCTTTGAATCGCTAAACTAATTCTTTGACCAAGGTAGCTGCCAGATCTTCGGTCTCCAGTAATGTCGACTAATCGTTTGGAAATTTCTTTAAAAAGCCTAATAGCGCTAGGGCCCCACGGACCAAGGGTCTCGACACCGAATGGGACAAAGTCATATTCAGAGCCTAGACCCCTGTATTTGCACGTTTTGGCTTTTTCAGCCGCTTCACACGCCGCACCAGCTCTGTTGTTGATTAAAATTAATTACAATCAAATTAATTTTAATCCTTCTGCAGCAGCTCAATGATAGCTGTTGTAGCTACACATATCACTCCATGGATTGCCTTCTTTCACAAATAACCAGACGTAGTGACGTCATAAAAGAAGCGACTTTATTTGACGTACATTACAGTATGGCGGCCTATTTGACAGCTAGCCGAGTGTTCAGTGTGGCTGTGTTGGTAATGTACAGAATAGTCTATTGTAATGGCGTGCCTACTCCCACAGCGATAGTGGGCGGCAAGCGTGACGCCCACGGTTAGCAGAAAAAATCTAAATAATTAGTTTTAAAAACAAAAATACAAACGAGATGGAGCAACGCACGTAAAAGCTATCAGATATCCAGGCTCACATACGACCTCCTCGTAGATCTTAGGCGATGTCTAAACCAAATTCACCTTATTAGCATTTCAGAGAAGTCGCTGAGACTTGTTAAATGCTTAGTTTGTGATTATTATGTTTATGCATTTTTTGTGAAATGATACATAAACTTTGAAAAAAAAACATTTTATGAAACACTAGCGACCCGCCCATGCTTCGCACGGGTGCAATGGTAATAATATTCATAATAGGCACGCTCCGCGCCCGGTCGGCCGGCATCGGCTCATATGCTACGTACCGCAATTTTAAATATGTAATATCTTCGAAAATATTCATTTCAATAGTATGCTGTAAAGGGCCATATAGATTTGAATTAAATCAAAAATTTATTTAAGGTATTTAATTGGATAAGAGTTAATGCTGTATTAGTTAAAATTGCTTCGAAAATCATATGATTTAAAAGAATATTTTCGAAAATATTGCAAATTAAAAAATTGCGGTACGTAGTGTTTCCGGCGATACCGGCCGACCGGGGAGGCGTAAGCGTGTTTATTACGAATATCACCATTGCACCCATGCGAAGCAGGGGCGGGTCAAAATTTAATTGACAAGCAATGGTCGCTCGACGAATGGGTGACCAAAAAATATTATCACGAGTTCTTCCGCGCTTTGAAAGCATGTTAAGCCATTGTTCCCGTTTACTCTTAGATAAACAATTCAAATTCAAATTCAAAATTCTTTATTCAAATTAGGCTTACAAAAAGCACTTATGAACGTCAAAAAATATACAAAAATATAATAAAAAACAATTAAAAAAAAAAAACAACAATGCACAATTCACTCAAAAAGTGTCCGCGCCAAAAGTTTGCCCATCGCGTCAGTTGGGCAGAATTTTTCATAATCATGTCATAATGACATATTTTTGTGCTCGTGCTTTTGATTTTATACTCTTTCTATGCCGCATTAAGGTCAAATTTGAAATGAATAATTTTACGTTCTAAATATGACAATAACTATACGTATGTGTCAAGCGGCTCGGTCATTTTTTGGTTGACTTCGTGATTATGCATCTAGTTAACCGCTCAAACGTAAAATGTGCGTAGTCCATAGATTCATCTATTGATTGTTGTAATTTTTCACCCGTGCTACGCACGACCTCTTAGTTTTTTATTTATCCATGCGGTTACTATATAAGGATATAGTTATCAACACTTACCAATCCGCACTGCTTGGTTTGTGACGGCCCGGACTTCCTATAGAAAAGCCTGTGGCCTGCAGTAGGATAGGCATATGATGATCAAGATAATCCCAAATATACTGTGTAAAGTAGCGAATTTAGTATCGGTTTATCCAACTGTGGTTTTACGTGTTTGCGGCAATAATATTTTGTAAACGTAGTTTTGGGCCGATATTGTATGCGGTGGGGATCGACCGCTTCCATTCCAACTTAAATACATTGGGAATTGGTATTTGCAAGGGTAACTAAAGTGCAATTGTTTAGGTTTTAGTATAGCGAACCACAAATGGGACGTGGCGGGGAATTTAATGTTAACACAGATGGTCACAGTTCTAGCAATATATACTGATTCTGCTGGTTGACTAGGTAGGATAAAACTTGATTATGATTTGTAGCATATTGGAATTGACTTTTCCTTATGAGTATTTTAAAGGATTGCAAAGATTCCTAAACACAAGTCAGTCTTTTCGTGCGAATAAATTGAAAATTTAAAAAAAGCAACTGTTAGCACCCGTCTCGTAAGTCTCTTGTATGATTCCAGTTGTTCCAGGATGCCTAGTCTTAGACTTTGCCAGTTCACTGCAGGGTTGCGTTTTCTTTCGAACATTAATGTAGTCTTACTTACTTACTTAAAAATTTTATTTATCAAAAAATATATTAAAGTGATAGAAATTTTAAGCTTTCAACCGCCACACTTGTAAGTAAATATGTACAACAGTGCATTTTCTATTGCATTTCAAATCATTTTACAGTCTAGACATGTCCACTGTATGAACTGACAGGTCCACTGCTGGAAGCGTCTGACATTCAGCTGTCGTTGTATTTGAAATAGGCAGTCAATGGTTTAGAACATTAAATTTGTAACGATTAAGTGTATATTATATTTCTTCGCACCCCCCGCCCCACCGTGACCGCGACCGCTGCCGTGGTCGGGAATAGTGGGGCTGCCGGGAACTGGGGGCCGATTCTGGTTGACTAAAGTTACCGACATAGCCCGCCGGATCAGCAAGTTGAAGTGGCAGTGGGCTGGTCACGTATGTCGTAGAAACCGATGGCCGTTGGAGCAGACGAGTTCTGGAGTGGAGACCGCGTCTTGGCAAGCGTAGCGTAGGACGCCCTCCGGCCCGATGGACCGACGACTTGCGAAGGTCGCTGGTGGGAGCTGGATGAGAAAAGCGGAGGACCGGGATATCTGGCGCAAAATGGGGGAGACCTATGTCCAGCAGTGGACTGCGATAGGTTGAGAGAGAAGTGTATATTCAAATTTTGATCAAATTAACTAAAAGTTTTGTGCAAAATCTGCTAGGTGCAACAACTAAAGCAAATAAATCCGCTTTTGTCGACCGTACCAACAGTAATACAGAATAAAAAAGTAGTGCAAGGAAGAAAAGTGGGAGCTTTTCCTGTATTTTCTGCAAGAAGTTGCCTGAGAGTTTAATCATGCGCGAGATAAGCAGGTCGGTGAAGGGTTGTCCAAGATAGGAAAAATAAGAATGATAACAATGATTATTACTATTTGCGGTGTCATTAGCAGAGTTTGTAACTTTAGAGGACAATTTTAACTAAATTCAATATTGAATGACTTCTTTGGATAAAATTGTGGATAATATATTTATTTTTATCATCAATTACACACTACATATAAAATACCTGATACGGAACAGTTTTGTGACTAAATATGGGTACTTATGAAAAACATTTAACAACATAGACGTGAAAAATTAACAAACATACAAACTTTCGTCCTTCTAATTTTACTGTAATTTATTAGTTGCCATGGGTTACTCAAACTCGAAATATCTTTATTCTTTTGATGAGTCAATTATTATTTATATGTTGATAGAGCGTCGGGAGCTCAATGGTGTGGACTGTTGCCCTCCTGCCGGGAGGGCTGAGGTTCAAATCCCGACACGTAGCAATGTGTTTTCGAATTTTATTTTCGTAAATATATGCACGTTTTCCAACGCTCTTACGATAAAGGAAAACATTGTGAGGAAACCTGCACACGCCGGCGAAGATATTCAAAGGTTGTGCGTGAAGTCGTTCAACCCGCACTGGACCTGCGTGGACGACTAAGGCCTAATCACCCGTACGGGTAGGCTAGTACCCCTCGTTGGGGACGTTTAATGAGCTGATGATGTTGATTTATATGTTTGTCACTGGTTCGAAAAAAGTAGGAAAAAAAGTACTATTTGTTTCTACCTCTCCTCATATCGGCAACCCTAGTTTTTCGGTGGGCATCGAAACCTTTTGTGTCTCCAGCAATTCAATTTAGTGATAAGGGATAAGCGAGGGCTGCGATAAACGAAACACAAATAAAGTGCCCATCGGCAGAAATAATACGGGCTTATACGCCGCGTGACGTGGCTCGCTGTCTTAGATAAAGTTTGAGGCTACTGTGTTTATGTGTATCTGGATGATTTTTTTTATTGTTTGTTATTGTTTGGCTAGTTTGTTTGCACACCCGGTTGATATGAGCTATAATTCAAAAGTTCTGATATCGTAACAATTTATTTGTGCCGTTGGGTTACGGTATAAAATTGTCCAACTTCTCTTCTTCTCCTTCCCAGGGTACCGTAGAGGTGGCTTAAGGATTAAACTTTCAACAGAGAATGGAAAGCAGCGACCTGTCCAGATAGTAAGCTATCTGGACAGCTACCAACTCGGTACTGAGATATTAGGTAGGGGCTACCACATTGCCAGATAGCATCTCGTAAAATATGAGTGTTTTGCACTTCTGTGTTTCGGGATGAGGGCACTGTAGCTAGTAAAATTACCGGGTATGAGAGACCTAACATCGGTAGGAGATGGACGCAGGTCAGAAATAATAACTACCTACTGTTATTCATTTCACAGATATTCACACAATGCCATATTAAGCAATGAGCTTGTTTTTTATTGGTATCTTTGAAATAGGTACATACTATACATAGAAACATCCAGACCATTACAAACAGTTCATGCTCACAAATATTTTGTACTGCCCGGGAAATGAAACTGGAATCACTGGTCGTCTGAACAATTACACCTAATGGGTCGCCGAACCAAGTAACCCAAAACTCGCATGAGAAAATCGGTCCGCGTAGAAATAATTTGGGGAGGCCTTCGTTCAGCAGTAGACATATAACGATGTAATGACGATGATGAATTGGTCATCAGAGTGCCAACTCGATAAAAAGAAGAACTACTTGTCATTTTAATATAGAGCAGCCGCGAGCAACGAAAGTTACCGACATAGCCCGCCGGATCAGCAAATTGAAGTGGCAGTGGGCTGGTCACGTATGTCGCAAAACCGATGGCCGTTGGAGCAGGCGAGTTCTGGAGTGGAGACCGCGTCTCGGCAAGCGTAGCGTAGGACGCCCTCCGACCCAATGGACGGCGACTTGCGAAAGGTCGCTGGTGGAGGCTAGATGAAAAAACCGGAGGACCGGGTTATCTGGCGCAAAATGGGGGAGACCTATGTCCAGCAGTGGACTGCGATAGGTTGAATAGGAGAGCAACGGCTTAACGTGCCTTCTGAATTAGGGATTGCCATTCATAAAAAGTACAAACAGCCTAAATTGTAAGCGGAAACACAATATACGCAGATCCGCGTCATTTAAAAATCCATTTACTGACATTATGCCTAACCGAACCCAGATAAAGGCAAACTGTTATGATTAACGGTTAACCCTGTCAGATAACAAATAATAACAAACATATCAAACAAATTAGAACTTTCGTTGACCACCCCTCAGGCTGGCGACCGCAAATCTATGCAAATCTCATATCACTAGTGATGTGCCTGATCGATATTCGTAAATACGGAATATCATTTAATAATTCAATTTGACGAAGTAAAATTTAAAGTTAAGGTTTGTCAAACCATGTGGTGTGATGATAAAAAATACTACCTTAAGCCTTAATTCGGCCAGATGTTATATGTTTGTCATAGATTTACGCAATAATCATCATCACCGGCATATAATAACTCAATGCAGGAAACTGGGTTTCCCGCACATTGTACACATGGGGAGATTGGATTGTAACCCATCACGCAAACCCAATACGGTTTACCTCATGACTGAAATCCCAATGTCAACGACTTACTTCGGTATATTTCTAATAATCGATATCCGTGTTATGTCCAGTTACAACACTACTAACCCCATCCATTCATATAGGAACCAATGACCTATTTGAAGCGGTCGCTCCCGCTCAAACTCAATAACGATTGCATCGAATTAATCGATAAATAGATCTATCAATCGGATAGAAAACAGTATCGATTCACTGCACACCACTAATCGAATAGTTTTGTATTATTGCATGATATCGTAGGAATATTGTTACTAGTGCGTACTGATATAACTGTCGTAGTCTAGTGGGCACAGCGTTTGGCTGCGTGACCAAGAGGTCGTGGGTTTGAACCTAGCAGGCCCATCGCGTTGTTTTAAAACGAATCGTTTCGATTATAATATGAACTGTAGTTACGATATCCTTCCGATCCTGTTATAGTTGACATTATCGATATTCGGTATTGCCATACTGTTAAGTTTCAACTTTGTCTGAACTAGCTGTCAAACGATTAGCGCGATATGAAATTGACCAAAAAGTTGTATTTCGGTCCAAGTGCAATGATATTCGGAATATATATAAATATAGAGGTAGATACGCCATCTTGAATCAAAAACGAACCGCTGAAGAGAGAACAGTTTGTACTCTTTTGTTTAGATAAAAGCAAACAGTGCAGTGCAAACATTTGTGTGCAAGAACATGTCTGTTTGTAATGGTCTGAGTGTTTTCTATGTATAATATGTAGGTATATATATATATTGTTAAGTACCCATAATACTGGCTTCACGCTTATCTTGGGGCTAGATGGCGCTGTGTGCTTGTCAGTGGATATTTATTATTATTTATAATGCAGCAAGAATTAACTATTAGTTACCTCACTTCCCTCACGCGAGCGAAACGTAAATAACTTATTTGTTACCGTTTTAGGGTTCCGTAAAGAGTTCTTAATGTTGTACTTGCCATGGATATGGTAATAATTAAATTGATAGTCAAATTGTTGCTTCAGAAATCAATTGATATAAGTTCTAATTTGCCTTAGAGCCTTTGATAAGATTCAATGCCATTGTAATAATGGGACACCGGGAGTAATGAGGGAGTCTTAACTTGTTGTAGTCTGGTTTATTAATGTCTCTTAAATTACAATAATTAAAGCTATATATCATCATCATCAGCTCATTAAACGTCCCCACCGAGGGGCACGAGCCTACCCGTATAGGGTGATTAGGCCTTAGTCGTCCACGCGGGCCCAATGCGGATTGAACGACTTCACACACAACCTTCGAATCTCTTCGCAGGCGTGCATGAAGGTTTCCTCACGATGTTTTCCTTCACCGTAAGAGCGTCGGATAACGTACATATATTTTTCGAAAATTCGAAAATACATTGGTACGTGTCGGGATTTGAACCTCAGCCCTCCCGGTAGGAAGGCGACAGTCCAGACCACTGAGCCACCGACGCTCTAAAAAACTATATATACTAACACTAATATTACGTATGAGTGGAGAGGTGTGTCACACACTACACCATACGTCAGGTAGGATACTGCTCTGTCATAGGCGTGTCATATACCACCAGGTGAGCGAACTGACTAATACTGTTATACTCGTAGCAGAAAACGATGACGATCAACGGCTTTATATTTGATAACTGAAATACCTGTTTCACACAATCCATTTAGAAAGAAAAAAGCTTTATTTGACAAAACGAAGACACTACATATCATTGTACATACACATTTTAAAGAAAACAACAACAAAAAAAAGACAAAATATAAAAGTGAACAGAAAAGTCAAACAATGAATAAATATTTACAAAGAGGTGAGTAAAAAATAAATAAAATATTTAATGACTTTCAAAGCCTGTATATATATGTATGTATACTTAACAAACTAATAACAATGTAAACTTTCACTTTGTATTTTTTTTGACAGATGTTGACATTGAAGAAAATCAATAACAGAATAAAGTATCCCATTCCACCAAAACATTCTGTAAAAAACTAGCCTAGTCTCGATGGCGCTGCTTGATTATCTCTAAAAAGTTATGAAATAAAGACAAAGATGCCAAGTCTAAGGTTCCTTACTGCGATTATTTTAATTATTATGGTTAATGTTGCGACTTGGCCGTTGAAGAGTACACAAGGATACAAAAGGTGCTCCATGACACTATTGCACCAATCTATCGCCAGAACCGCTACCTATGTACAATTAAAATTGGCACATGGGAAACGGTGATTCAATAACCAGTCAATAGTAAGCTTGTTAAAGCCACTAATGTATAAAGAATGTGGAATACCTACTTACAAACAGATCAAACTAAGAAACTCCTTTTTTGAAGTCGGTTAAAATATATTGTACCCGATCGTGATAATTATGATACACCAATACAATAATTTAATTGTATGTAAAATAATACAAGTGACAACATGTAATGCAGTAATATTAACAATGCTTTTCAAAATAACCAAATAGAAGTTTAAATTAAACAGTAAATAGGTAGGTACGTTTATTTCCCCTTATAAGTGCAAAAATCCAGTTTCAAATGTATTTAATGAATTTAAAGCGATTTAATGTGCTTACATTCAAAACCATTAATTATTTAAGCACTATAATCCACATTAAGACGTATTTGACAGAACCGGGATTAGAATTTAAGTTACGGAACCTTACCGAACTGTGTGCAAGCGAGCTTGGCGGGTTTTAAGTTTATTTAGAGGAGGTCGGGATAATCGCCGGATGCTGGGCCAAATCTTGGGTCGTTAGTTTGTGTTTGACGGCTGTAAAAGTATGGATTCATATATAAAATTAGTAATATTAATACATAACTATCGACTGACATTCACACAGCGCCAGTTAGCTCCAAACTAAGCATTTAGCCTGTAATATGTATACTAAACAACGGATAAACATACTTGTAATATTTTTTTGTAAATATATGTACATATAATACAATATTACATATGTAATGCTGCCAGTGTTTTGGGAACCCTGCCTCGTCAGACGCACTCTTCGATTTTGTCATATAATATGTTATATATTTCATTTAGTATTTTCATTTTTAATTATAATGAATAAAAATTAAATATAAGATATTACATATAAACACCCAGACCAATACAAACAGACATGTTCATGCACAGTGGCGTGCACTCATAATATCCAAATAAGCAGTGCATACCCTGTGCTTTCAGGCAACCCGGAAAATCGGCTCCAAATTTTGATTCCCACTTATTCGCCCATTCTACTCTACAGGTTTGAAACCATAAGCTATCTGCTGTCATCAACAGCATTTCATTTGACGAAAATGTATATTATTTATTGTTTTTGCTATTAGTGTCACTTACTTTGCGTACCTTACTTATAATCTCTGTGCACACCACTGAATCATGCACACAAATGTTTGTAATGCCCGGGAATCGCACCCGGAGCCTTGGTGTAGTAGCCTCCGTCTCCACGATTACACCACATGGGTCGTCAAGTGAGATATAATGATAATGATTTTACTTCGCGTCAAAGAACTCATGAAATATATTTTAAACACAAAGCCGACGCCATACTTCTAAACTATTGTATTCACATGGTCCTCTCAAAGTTTCCAATCCAAAAGCGTAAGCAAAAAGCTGTACGAAATGAGTGTATCGCGTCCGGTGGTGAGTCCCTTGATGTTGGAAACTATGGAGGGTCCTTTTTTATAAAGTGTCAGGACGGTCTGGTCGTTCACCTGATGGTAAGTGATACGCCAGACCATGACAGAGCGGCATTAAAGGAAACCAACAAATGATAGACAGTTATTATTCTCCATCAATGCCGCACTGCGACGGTCACCCGAGACAACAGATGTTAGGTCTCTTATACTCGGTAATTTCACTAGCTACAGTGCCCTCATCCCGAAACACAAAAGTGCATAACACTGCTGTTTCACGGGATGATATCTGGAGACTCAGTATCGAGTCTACCACCTTGTAAAAGGTCCTCTTTCGACATGACAGTTTGAGCTTTTTTTATTGCTTATGTAGGCAGACGAGGAGGCGCCCATCTGATGGAGAACAGTAACAGGACGAGGTACCGAGTCTACCATCTAGTAGGTATTTGGCACATGTTTTTACAAATCAAGCGATTTTGTTAATATGAATGCAAAAAAATGAAACGAATTTCGTGGCTCGATGTTCAGAGAAAGGTATCACTGCCATAGTTATTTCTATACGTGGAACTGTTTGCCTTATCTACCCAATTATGTATAATTTGAATCATTCTACGTGGAAAAAGTAGTTAATTGATTGAAAAAACTGGATAACAAGGGTTATATTAAATATAATTTTTTGTTTCCGAACTGGCGCCTTGACCTTTTGGTATTATTTAGCGTCGGTGGCTCATTGGTGTGGACTGATGCCTTCCGATCTGGAGGGAGTAGGTTCAAACCCGCCACGTACCAATCTCTTTTCAAATATATATCTACGTTTATCCGACGATATTACAGTGAAGGAATGTATCTTAAGGAAACCTGCGTACACCTATAGATTCTAAGGTTGTGCGTGAAGTCGGCCAATCTGCACTTGGCTTGCGTGGACGGCTAAGGCCTGAAGACTCTTTACGGGTAAGCTCGTGCTCCGTACATACGTGGGGGCGTATAATGAGCTGATGATGATGACTTAATCATGTGGGTTGATCCAAAATTTGAGGATCAATGGTGAATAAATTATCATCACTATTATCATCATCATAATGACCAGCCTAAAACACCTTACGAATAGAAGCGTTCGACTGTTATTAATTTCTGTCAACACTGCTAGTCTCATGGTCAGACGTATCACTAACCACTGGGTGAGCGTACTGACCGTTCCGTTCATTATGACATAAAAAAGTGATCACCCGCACAGCGTAGCCATGGGGAAATTGGACTGCAACCTACCACTAAATTTATAAAAACTATTTCCAAAAATGTTTTATGTTTCATGTTAAGTAAGGCTGGTGACCTGTATCACGTGTCTTTGAACTTACATAGGCACCAGTATTCCACGAATGACTTTAAAAGGTTTATTTTTGTTAATTGTGAGGATTTTTGTTTGTGTGTCATTTGTGGTGAGAAATAAATAGATTTTATTATTATATTATTGTTAAACCCAATGCGTATTGGTGGGTTAACGACTACCAACCTAAAATTCTGGCCGGGACCAACACAGCTTAACGATTATCTTCGTTGACGGAATTACCATGTTAGGAAAAATCGCACTTAAGTAGAGTTAGAAAGGGATGCCGCTATCTATCGTTTATAGCGTCATCCCTTTCTTACTCTATTTAAGTAAAGAACAACGCTTAAGTCTCGTTTTAGAATACGGGCCTTACACAATACAGTCTTCCTGGGGATTGAATACTCGTAAATAAATATCCTATGACAGTCTCACAGCGCCATCTAGCTCCAAGTTAAACGTGATACTTATAGTATGGGTACTAAACAAGTTATGTATATTTATTTATTTGCAAATACATACATATTATACATAGAAAACCCAGAACACTACTAACAGACATGTTCATGCTCACAAATGTTTGTACTGCCTAGGGATTCAACCCGGAACCCTTGGTGTAGTAGCCGACGTCTCAACTATTACACAAAATCTCTCAAAGTTTGAATCACACATATTAACCTTGGGTCACTGAGCGATCTAAATTAGTGCTCAGAATGCTAGAACTCAGGGGCAAATGGTAAGCATCATCATCATTAGCTCATCATACGTCCACCTAGGGGCACGAGCTAAACCGTATAGGGTGATGAGGTCTTAGTCGTCCACGCGGGCCCAGTGCGGGTTGGACGACTTCAGGCACAACCTTTGAATCTCTTCGCAGGCGTACGCAGGTTTCCTCATGTTGTTTTTCTTCACCGTAAGAGCATCGGATAACGTACATATATTTTCGAAAATTCGAAAACTCATTGGTACGTGGCGGGTTTTGAACCTTAGACCTCCCGGTAGGAGGGCAACAGTAATGATAAGCATACATAAGTAAAATTATATCCTGACATATCTCAAAGATAATATATAAATTGGTGACTGAAATAAAGTCTCACATATCTCCGTGCATGTCAATCCATAATAATTATATTTAAAGGTATTTTTAGTAAATTATTCGTAAGTAAATAGGCAAACAAAATTATGTCTCTCAAAAAAAATCGTTATTTTTGCGAAACTTGACAAGTATATTATACGGAAAGATAAATATTACATTAAAGACTGACGATATTAATTAGGTAAACAAAGTCTAAACAAACTCCCTCCCGCTTCGGATAACTGCAAGGTTAATTAATATTTACGATATCAAAAATATATATTTACTATTATTAAACTTCGCTTAACGTTTGATATCTGTTAATTAACAAGCTTCGTTTGTACTTTGCAATAAAACAAACTCATTCATTAGTCCAACAATAGAATATGAACACGTTTCTGATATATCACATTGTTTGTGACCACTATATACGAAATATGTGATGAGATAAAAAAAAGAAAAATTCGTCTATTGGAAATTCCTTACCATCGTAATTAAGAGTGCAAAAGAAAATAAAAGTCAAATTTACCGCCAAAATAGTGAGTGACAAAATGGAATTGAATGAAACAACACAATACGAAAATAATCAAACTTCAATTTTGAACAATCAAGCTTTGGACATTCTTATTTATGGATCAATATTTGATGGTGTGTTTTTTTATTATTAATATCTGTGTATTTGCGTTATTACACAAAATGGCGGTACGATTTATACAATCACCTGTCAATGGAACATTTACTTTCGGCTTATGTTCACTTAGTTTTCATTTTACTATCGAAAATCAATTCTGATTTTGTATCTTTATTGTCGAATATTATTAATTTTCTATGTTTGTTAACAACACTTGAGACATTGTGTATATCTTGCGCTGTTTATTTGAATGTGTATATGTACAAAAATGGCGAGGAAGTTTTCAGCAAAAAGGGCGTGTCAGAATTCAAAGTGTTGACCATATCTATTATTGAGTTTTTTGCTGAGTGTTATTTTGATGATGATGACGTTTCAGGACAAACTTTAGCTACAGTGATGAATATAACCTTGATAACAACCACTCCTTTATTGGTAGTTTTTGCAATACTTAAGTCATTGTCAGCTAAAACTTCCGACATTCCAGAATCTCAAGGATGGTTTTTCATAGGACATTTATTTGTGTTCTTATTATCAGATTCAGTTATGCTATTTTATACGATAACTTGTGTTATTAAAACGAACGTCCATTTTGTAACGATTGCAACCGTTTGTTTAGTTTGCCGATTGGTTCTTGAAGCAATGTGGTTTTGTGTATCGCATAATTTTATACTCAAGTTTTTGTACACAGAATAAAGGTAATTTTGAAATCATTAAACTTTTTGTGTTGTTTGAATTAAAAGATTACAGATTCTGCTAACACAACGACACTGTCACTCATGCCTCTCAACTCTCCTCAGCATATCTTTTGAATCTACACAACCCATACTTTTAGAAATTATACATAGGTATCAGTAAAAAGTATGGCTTGGCTGTTTCGCTACTTAGTTTAGTAACGAAATGGCGAAAACGTAAATATTAACTGATATGTAGAATTTGTTCAAGTAAGGATCGGAAGAGTTAAGTCGTGTAAATTCAGAAGCTAGGCTCTATATGGAATCTTATATCTTTTTCACACCGCAAACCTTGAATGGTCGTCTTGGCAACATTTTATATGAAATGTTTTTGGTGGGATTTTTATTTTAGAGATTCAGAAGTCATACAATTTATGAATATTTTCAAATTTCTATAGTCAACATCATCATCAGCCCACTGAGGGGCATGGGCCTACCCCTAAAGGTTGATTAGGCCGTAGTCGTCCACGCGGGCCCAGTGCGAATTGGCCTATTTCACAGACAATCATTTAATCTCTTCTCAGGCGGGCACAGGTTCTTTGCCAAATCTTGCTAAAGAATTATTGAAATTATTTTATCTGTTCCAGAATACAGGGATCGCAATAAATTTAAAAGACTGATTTATCAAAGTATTATACTAACACGTTGAAAAGGTCTACCGAATATGTATGTCTATCCCTTATGGATTGGCCTGGTGATACTGTAAAGGTCATAAGCATCACCCACTGGCTTAGACCGACAATAAACTAACTTGATGCAAAAAAAATAAACTAACACGAAGAAACGCCATCCAAAAAATCTGAGCTCCATTTCACGCACGTGTAATTATTATTCTATTTAGAACGTAAACAGTACAAAATCAAAAGCACGACCACACTAGTATGTCATTATGACATGTAACGAGTGATTATGAATGAACATTGTGCCATACTGACGTGATGGGCAGACATTTACCGCGGACACTTTTTGGGTGAGATTGTGCGTCTAGTCTAGTCAAATTATTATTTATCTTAGCCCACTGGTTTATAACATCTATATCAAAGCTGTATCGAATTCAAATTCAACTTCAACAAATATGTCAAATGTTGTTTTTGACGTTGTGGCAGATCAACCGTGTGGTTTTACCTGCTCTATATAAAATGTTAATAACAGATACCAATATAATAAAGAATGAACTAAGCATGTTTCATTGCGATTAAAACACCATTACGCTGGTCTTTCTTGGCAACCCACTAGCACATACTTTACACGCACTTTACATAACGTCTAGTACTGTTATGTTTCAATTTCATACCTCTCCCTACAAATACATCAAGCGAACTAATCCTAATAACAGAAGAACCAGTTTGTACAAGTAGGTTAAAATAACAACTAGTTTTATAAGTCTTTTATCTCGATCAAATGGTTCAATTGGGTCAAATAATGTATTGACATATTATTCATGTTTATGTATTCAAGTGTTTATTTATTTACCTGGAGGAGAAAAGTAGAGCATGGGATATCTGCCGCTAAATGAATAGACATATCTTTTAACTGTAATCCACGAAAAGGATAAAGCAAGCGAATCAAAGGAAATAAATGTCATCATTTCACAGAATAAAGGCAAGGTTGGCTAAGGCGGCCATATTGCTACAAGCGAACTCATTCTCCGTCTTAATTTTCTGAACAAGGAATACAAAACGTAGAAAAAGAAGTGTGCAATTTACAATACAGAGTAAAAATATCATCAATCAACCTACTACAACAAGTTAACGACTTAAAGACCAGCAAGGCAAAGATCTTCTATCGCAGCATGGATATGAGGAGTCTACCACTCAAGTTACAAATTTTCTATTGGCTTTCCGAAGAACTATGTAATTCGATGTAATATTTTTCATCAACCCATCCTATGACCAACCATGGCAACAAAACAATGGATGGATGAACGAACGATTACTTAACTTGCACGATCGCTAATAAAATAAGCGATTACGGCATCCAGCCTTTCGCTACGCCATTGAGCCCTTCTCTACTTCAACAGATCACAGCCCTGTTGAATATATATGTCCCCCATTTTACGCCAGATATAAAATAAAATAAAATCTCTACTGACATTCACGCAGCGCCATTTAGCCCCAAAGTAATCGTGAAGCCTGTATTATGGGTACTAAACAACGGATAAACATACTAATATATTTTTTTGTAAATACATACATATTATACATATAAAGTTACGTCGGGCCTTCACGTCGACGATTCCGCAATGCTTGAAGACAAGTCTTGAGCAATGCCTCCTGCCCGCACTTCATACCGCAGCTGAGGACATGACACTAACTGCGGGATTGGTTCACAAGTTCAAAAGTCACTCAACGCGCNAATTTTAATGAATTAGCCAGTGTACGGCTGTGTTCTCAAATTATTTCAATATTTCCAACCGGAAATATTTAACTTCGTTCCACGGAATTGGCTATTTTAGGGTTCCGTACCAATACGGGAAAAACGGACTCGAATACAATGATATTTTGTATATATAAAGGTAGATACGCCATTCGTACCTCAAAAACGAACCGCCGAAGAGAGCACAGTTTGTACTATTTTGTTTAGGTAAATGTGTTCAAAATTCGAAATATGTGTGTGTATATGTGCTGTCACTGCATTCGGAACACTTTTTCGATTTTTCTGTGCGCATATCACGAATCCATACTTTTTACATCATTGCTCGAATAGCGAAGACTTATTTCTTCTGTCTGTCACCCGATTGTATGTCATAGTAAATTGAGATAGCTAGATGATTAAAATTTGCACATACGTTTTATTTCGATTGTAGCTGTCTCCAGTACAAGAGATATATAAATTTTTCTTTATTTTTTGATCACACGGTAAAAATTTTATTATGTTATAGACATTTCATTAAAAGAACTATTTTGTCTAGAAATATATCAAATGTAATGGTTAATCTTTTATTGATCTTTTTCCCATTTATATTATTTGTTTGTCATTATGGCAATAGTTATGTCATCATCATCATCAGCTCATTCAACGTCCCCACCTAGGGGCACGAGCTTACCCGTATAGGGTGTTAATAGTTCTGTACTTAAAGACAATAAGTTTGTATCTCCTCTCCGCTCGTCTCGTCTCCCCTTTGGTTGAGTTCACCATCAGTGCAGATTGGCCGACTTCACACACAACCCTTGAATCTCCCCATAGGTTTTCCACACACAGGTTTTCTTCTCGTGATATTTTCCTTCACCGTAAGAGCGTACATACGTACATAATTCGAAAAGACATTGGTACATAGCAGGATTTGAACCTGCACCTTCCAGATTGTAAGGCAACAATCCATATCAATGAACCACCGACGCTCTCTCAACAATAATTGTCTCATTATCATCATCATCATTACAACCTAGAAAATCCACTGCTGAACGAAGGCCTCCCCTAATGATTTCCACGCGGACCGATCCCTTGCAGTTGACATCCATCTGCTACCTGCCATTTTAACCAGATCATCAGACCATCTGGTTGGGGGTTGGCCTACGCTTCGTTTTCCGTTACGCGGACGCCACTCGAGAACCTTTCCGCCCCATCGGCCATCGGTTCTACGCACTATGTGCCCTGCCCACTGCCACTTCAACTTGCTTATCCTGTGGGCTATGTCGGTCACTCTAGTTCTCCTACGGATATCCGTGTTCCGGATCTTATCGCGTAGGGAAACACCTAACAAAGCATAGCACGTTGAGCAACTTTAAGCCTATTTAAGAGGCCCTTAGTAAGCGACCACGTTTCACTTCCGTATGTAATAACCGGCAACACACACTGGTCAAAGACTTTCGTCTTCAGACACTGAGGTATTTTGGACGAAAAATACCTCAGTGTCTGAATACACTAATTAATAACAATAATTGTCTAAAAATAAATTATCTATGAATACTACTGAACCCTGCCTTCGTGAGTTCTGATCTTACTTAACCGGTTTTTTTTAACTCTCAGTGAAAAAATTAAATTCATTCGGAGAAAACAATAGGTGCACTTTTAATTGAGATATTTGTCATTGTTATTTTTCATTGAGGTTGGTATAGTAAATATAAGGGGCAATACGAAACAGTTGCCAATTATCGATAATATTTTCAATTTGTTCGATTAATTGTGACCAATATTTGGTGGTTAATTTTTTTAAAAAAAATTTTTAAGAGCTTTAGCCGGTTCGGTTGTGTGACTGTCGCCTTCCTACCGGGAGGGCTGAGGTTCAAATCCCGACACGTACCAATGTTTTCGAATTTTCGAAAATATATGTACGTTATCCGACGCTCTTACGGTGAAGGAAAACATCGTGAGGAAACCTTCATACACGCCTGCGAAGAGATTCGAAGGTTGTGGGTGGAGTTGTCCAATCCGCACTGGGCCCGCGTGGACAACTAAAGCCTAATCACCCTTTACGGGAGGCTCTTGCCCCTCGGTGGGGACGTTTATTGAGCTGATGATGATGATGGCATATTTTTTATTCCAGGAGTAGTTTATCTAGGACGATATGAGTAAATTCTAAATGATTAAATAAATTTTACTAGGTGGTAGACTCTAGAGTGTTAACACTGGAGTGTTATGCACTTTTGTGTTTTGGGATAAGGGCACTGTAGCTAGTGAAATTACCGGGTATAAGAGACCTAACATCTGTTGCCTGTGGGGCGCAGTGCGGCACTGACGGAGAATGATAACTGTCATATCAGTATGTTGACATCAGTATCACCAGGTGTTGGTCCTTTGCCGGTCCGTCGTGGTCAGGTTGTCTATAACAGTATAAGGCAAAATTCCAATGCCACAGTATTATAACAGATTGACAACGTCCCTTAGTAAACAAGTTTGTGGAAACTTCCCTAATGCCTCTTCGTGCGTAATAAATCGTAACAGTACTTACTAGCAACTTGGATTTGATTAGGGATGGGACACAGAGTTAAGTGTCGATCGAACTAACATAAATTTGAAGCATAAGTGTTGCATGTATTTTTACAAAAAGGCAAGGCTTCTTAATGTGGCGACATGAAACAGTAAATCGTTGTTTGTCGTCATAATCATCATCAGATCATTATTCGTCCCCACGAATGAGGGGCCTTTGTTTGTCTTATTGTGTCTTTTGTTGCAATATATACTTGTTATGCTAATATTATTTTGAATATATTTTTTTCGAAATTTATATTAAGAAACAATGCATTTTTTACTGTAATAAAAAGACAGTCGTAAAATTTTATTGTTCCCCTGAGCAGTGGACTTGCTCCCCTAGCTAGCTTTTTGCACCAGATATCTTGGTTCTCCGCTTTCCTCCGTATCCACCTTCCAGCAGCGACATTCGTAAGTCTTCTGTTAATCTGAGCAAAAGGCGCCATACGCTACGATTGCTACGATGCGATTTTCACTCCAGATCTTTTGTAAAAATCGAAACTTTTTGATGTGGCATCAAATTTAATTTAAATCCTTCATAATCATCAGTACATATCGGCCCACTGTAGTGAACAGGGCTTCCCGCACAGCACAGATAGAAGATGTTTTGTAACTTATTTCAGCAAGAAAATCAAAACATCGACAACCTATTTTGTCCCATCACTACGTGTCAAAGTTTCAAGTTGGATCGCTTATTCGCAACTTTTCGCCCCGGCTTGCTGGGTTCTTTGAAAAGTGCGTTGGTCATGTAAATCGGTGTTCCCGAGGTTGTGATAGCCTTTACGACTTGAGTCGATGATCTGAGACAAAGCTTAGATAAGACTGATACAAAGTTAACCTTATTCTGTCTGGTCGGTGCGTTGACATCTTTTTTTATGTTACGTGTAAAGTGAACACTACAGTCAGGACGCTCATCTGATGATAAGCGATACGCCTCATGACAGAGCGACATTGAAGGAAACCAGCAACTGATAAACAGTTATTATTCTTCATCAATGCCACACTGTTCCCACCACCGAAGACGACAGATGTTAGGTCAATATACCCGATAATTTCACTAGCTACAGTGCCCTCATCCCGAAACACAAAAGTGCATAGCACTCTTATTTCACGGGGACGATATCTGGCACTGCGGTGGTACCTAACTAGATAACTCAGTATCGAGTCTACCACCTAGTACTACAACGATCGTAGTTTGGTTCTTCGCATGGATCCAAGGTCGTAGGCTCAAATTCCATAGTGCAATTTGGCCTAGGTGGTGGGTTACGGTCAATCTCCTCACGACTATGCTGACGCAGGCTTGTGTCGGCTTGAAGGCAGCTCATCCGCAAAATATTTCTTCCTCGGATGAATTGTCACCCTTTTTTAAATTTTTAAATTCTTGGGTGTCATCCGTCAATCATCTGCAAGTGGTGTTGTTGTCGGATGAGTTGTCACATACGGTATATACGGCCTTCCACCCCCGGATGGGAGAAACTAGACAGCATCAGGCATCGGGATGCTTAGTCGGCCTTGCACGCGTTTTCTTCCATGGCGTGCAGGAACAGACTCCCACTCCTGGTCGTTCCTGCCGCTTACCTATTATCAGGGTAACATCGCCATGTTAGCAGTGGGCGAGCACCGAAAGCTGGTTTCCTGTATCCTCTGAATTATGCGGAACGGAGTGCGTCAGTTTTTTGTGGGTAAGCCAACTACCAACTCTGGCAGCACTAGCCTCACATATCCACCGACCAAAACCGCCAAGACCGCGGCTTCCACACAGGTGGAAGACGCGGTCTTTCCCCGATGGAAAAAGGTGGTGGATCGCCGATAGATATGGATTAAAAAAATTAAAACATTAAATCGAATTATGAAAGTTTTCTACAACCTTAACCAATAGAAATAAACTTGTCATTTTTATTAACATTTCAATTTACAGCAGCTTTCGACATCCGTTCTAAAGACTCCAAATTTTGCCATTATGCGACCTTGCCGGCGTTATACAAATACTATGATAGTATTAATATCATAGGTTATAATTAACAGTGTTGTTTGACATCGGACCACGAGTCACAATAGTTGACCTTATTTGGGTACACCTACGCAAATTCTAACGAGTGGTTTTTCAACACGATGTCTTTGTGTGGATAAGATTGGTATTTAAAACATTAGAGAAGACAAGAAAAACATAGACCACAGTGTTTACGGGTTAACAAAGACAATTTCATTCAAAAGAAAGGAAGAAAAAAATTCACTCAACTTAAAATAATTGTGAGTGAACAATGTTTGTACTGCTTGGGGATCGAACCCGGAACCCTTGGCGTAGTAGCCGACGTCTCAATCATTACACCAAATGGTCATCAATTATTCTTTAGTGAATAGAAAATTGAAACGGTTTATCACTAATTAACACACGCTTTGACGACCTTTGTAATGTAACGGTTGATTTAACTGTTCAAGAGCTAAGGTTCGTCTTTAGTAGGTCAGAACGTGTGAATGTGTGAAGTGATACTATACAGAAAATGGGCGAGCAACAACGAACGATATTATCGGACACCCAAAAGCCTCTGTTGCCTTTGCTCTTTTCTTATTTAATTCAGTATCGCACACATTGCTTCTTCGGACTACTGAGTGTCCATGAAGGAAGGTATCATTAAACATCATGTGAACCTTTTGCTCGATTGCCTTCTTTTATCCTTTTAACATTTTGGAGTTCTCTGCTGGATAAAGGTCTCCCCTGTTTGCTATAAAATGTTAAAGTTAATCACCAATTAATCATATACTCATACAATATATTTTAAAAATAGGTATGATTTCCTAACTGGCATGTCCATTTATTTCCAACACGCCGAGGTGCGCCGGCGCCACTCTGTCGCCATCTTGCAAACTAACCGTTAACATCTAATTCTACAACAAACGAGTTTACACGACGCATGGTGATTAGACACCTTAAATTGTAATAAACGAATGTGTGCGTTACGTATTTGTGATTAATGGTCATATTTACTTGATAAAGTCCATTTGATTGCACACCTTGAGATGGCCTATTGAAACCGTTGAGAATAAGTTATGATTGAAATGTGTAGTGGATGAATCATCAATATTTGCTAATAGTTGATATGCAAATTATATTGAAATAAGTGTTAAGTGCTATGGAGCGAGCTTTGCTCGTAGGGATAAGATCAGAAATGATTTAATCCGTAAAAGAACTAAAGTTACCGACATAGCCCGCCGGATCGACAAGTTGCAGTGGCTGTGGGCTGGTAACGTTTGTCGCAGAACCGATGGCCATTGGAGCAGACGTATTTTGGAGTGGAGGTCTTGGCTAGTGTAGCATAGGACCGACGACATGCGAAAGCGTGCTGGTAGTGAATAGGTGACGAAAGCCCACTAGGATATACGGCGCAAAATTGGAATGAGTTGTCCAGATTGTGGATTATTCAATAGATTTGAGTGAATGAGAGTAATTGACTGTACTCAAATTCAAATCATTTATTCGGTTTAGGCCCGAGGAAGGCACTTATGAATGTCAAACTCAACAAACTACACACAATCGTACTTGAAAATTTGGATCCGATTTAAAACTTATAGTCAAAATCCATTTATCTTCCCAACATACATCGCGACAAACTTGGAAAAATCACAGAAATTTAATATTTTTCGTTATACATCCGATTGAAAGATATCCGGAAATTTTTCGTTTTGTTGTCTCTTGTATTATTGGGAATTTGAATAACGTATTGCAAAGTTTCACAAAGGGAACGCTTTTGTACGATTTTTATTGAATTTCAACCGATGGAATTGTGCCTTAATACATTTCTTGAAGAGGCACTGTACGTTTTGGAAAATGGAACAGAAAATACTCAAAACCATTACAGCCTACCGCTTGTCATGTTAAAGAACCTAAGATTAATGTTAGATAGAGCCAAAAAAATCGAACTGGGTAATAAGTTACCTGACACTTATGACTTTTGGTGGACGATTAGAAATGTCACAACCCCAACTCTTCTTTGCGGGAAGCCGCAGGTGCCTTAATCCATTTACCGCCGGGAATCCAAACACATAGAAAATCTATTGTGTCTGGCGCTTATCGTTGGCGGTTAAAGGGTTAAGGGGCGACTCAGAGATAAAACATTCAGAAAAGAACAGAACAGCTATTTGACTTAACATTCACTTTTACAAGGTTCCCAACAATTAGGTTTCCGCCAAGCGTGAAGATTATAAAATAGTTCACTATCGTGGAAGGGCCTTAGTCTAGCAGTATTTGCCTCAGGCAACGCATTTCTTTGCACTGTGGTATTGCAAGTGCATATGGGCGACGTCATTACCATCTGATGAGTTGTCTGTATGTTTGCTCGCTGTCCCATAAAAACAGGCTGTATAGTGAAGTAAATGAGCGTCGGTGGTTCATTGGTGTGGCCTGTTGCCTTCCAATGTGGAAGATGTAGGTTTAATCCCGCCACGTACCAATGCGTATTCGAATTTTCGAAATTATATGTACGTTTATCCGTCGCTCTTACGGTGAAGGAAGACATGGTGAGGATCCAATACACCCTGTACGGGTAGGCTCGTGCCCCGGTGGGACGTATAATAGGCTCATCTGAGCAGTAAGGTTACAAAAACCCAATCCACGCAGTTTTCGTATCGTCTCCTTGAATTATCCATTATATTCTGACCCCTTACCTGATATGTAAATTTGAGGGCATTTCAGCGAACAATTTCAACGCTCGTGGGCCAAGATATAATTGTCGCTGTACTCGACCAGGTTTCAGATTCATCTTCGAAATTACATATGTCTTCTATTTGTAGTGAGGTAGAGTTGAATTTGGAAAATTCTGTACTCACAAATTCAGGTTGTGTATGAGACTTTCATTCAATACCTGCTTTGACGTAGGGTTTTGAAAATGATGTCCCGCTTAAACCCCATCTCAGTATGAATGGGATGGCTTTTGTGCGAGATGTCGCACGCGTTAGATAATGAACAAGATATTTTTACAATTGGATACATAAAAGAATTGGTGTTTTTCATTTTGGGTACCTAATTTATTCATTAGCATTTTTCTGACGTCAATATTGTTTTCAATCAATCGGCCTATAACATCACACAAAACACCAGCCATTCACACACAGCTTGTGAAGTATACTGCGTGTTGGTGATGGTGGTCCTTCAATTCAAAAAGTATCGATCAGTGAATTTACGGATTTATTCCTGCTGCTACATTTCACCACTTTACATCGAGGCAAAAAGTCCTCTACAGCACATTTTGTTCTATTTTATTTGTTTCAGTTACCGTGAGCGATATTTCCGAAGCTGTACGACCTGATCAAAAACGGCACCCTCTTTAAAAGATAAGGTAACACATTTCTATGCTCTCTGATAAATGCCACAGCTTTGAGTAGAGAATGTATTATACGGAAAGCGGAGGATCGAGATGTCCGGCACAAAATGCGATACCTCTATCCACCAGTCGACTGCGACAGGTTAAAGACAGAGAGAGAACACCAATGTACCTACTACCAATAGCATAAAAAATAAGCGCTCTCAATTTCCAGCAGACAGCGGAAAACTTGTTTCAATACACAGTGGCGTGCACTCCATATATGCAAATAAGCAGTGCATACCCTGTGCGTCCAGACAACCCGAAAACGCCAACATATTAAATGATTCCCACTTATTCGCTCATTTTCCTCTACAGATTTGAAACCAGAGGCGATCTGCTGTCTTCGACAGCATCCAATTTGACAAAAATGAAAATATTGATTGTTTTTGCGATAAGTGTTACTCACTTTGCATCATCATCATCAGCTCTTTAAACGTCCCCACCGAGGGGCACGAGCCTACCCGTATAGGGTGATTAGGCCTTAGTCGTCCACGCGGGCCAGAGCGGATTGGACGACTTCACACACAACCTTCGAATCTCTTCGCAGGCGACTCACTCACTTTGCATACCCTACTCATAATCTATAATCATAATCGCACGTCACTGTCAATACGTATTTTTCGCTATTCCGCCAAAAAATATGTCGATGATTGTCAACGTTAAATTTGCACAACACCATCCCACGAACTAAACTGACAATACATGATTAAACTTCGTCAGTTGAAATATGATCGCTCACGATCATTAGTCAACGAAGACGGCCAATGACCTGAAAGTTTCACATTCATTTGATGACACTTTTCAGGAAATCATTCGTTACTTAGTTGTTGACTATGGATAATTTAAGTCTAGGTCAAAAAGTTTTAATTACCATAAACGTTCATCATTAGTTCATTAATCGTCCACACGTGTCACGAGTCTACCGTAAGGTTGAATAGGCCTTAGTCGTCACGCGCCAGTGTGGATTGGCCGACTCCATGCACAACCTTTGAATCTCTTCGCAGGCGCAGGTTTCCTACCATAAAAGCGTCGGATAACGTACATATAATATTGAAAATTCGAAAAGCCTTTGGTACGTGACGGGATTGTGAACCTGCGCCCTCACATATCAGAAGGCAACAGTCCACACCAATGAGCCAACGGACGCTTTAAAACAATAGTTTGAAAACCTACTTTGTTTCTAAATTGATAACTATCGCCGATGTACACCAGTGAAACTGTAAAAAATCATCTTAATAAAAGACCATCAAATCAAAACAAAGATATCAAATCGTATGAGGGCCTACGTGGTATACCTAAGGTCAGATATCCCAACTGATGTGCAGAGGAGTTCTACCCTGGACGTTAGATTGATGATTATATCATCATCATTAGCTATTTGTCTACTTTAACTAATGCTTGCCCTAGCTTTTCCACGCGTATACTTTAAAATACACAATTGATAAGTTCTAAACGCTGTTTTAGTTAAAGCATTTTGTAATGCACCGGTTATTCATATATCATGACTAGTCGCTGCATCTAGGGCGCTGACAAACTTTTTAGAAAAAAGAAAAGCAACTTTTGTTTTAACATTGTTAACGTTATCAAAGATAGAGGGCGCTGTACATGAGAACGAGCAATTAAGTAATCATAATTACATCACGATGAACGTGTATATACATATAGATTATAATATTATGTGTGAAGCTGGATGAGGAAAGCGGTTTAACGTCACTTGGCATAAGTTGTACTTTCCAAGTGATGTTTTCGCTTCCTTGTAGGACCACAATTGCAGAGAAGGTGCATCGTATATCTCTCTCTTTCGCAGAATCTGCATGTGCCTAGTGTTAGAGCCTTCTAGAACAAGACATTAACTTCATCTTTACTTAAATTGAGTTAGCTAGGATTGCGCTATATACGAAAACTAGCGGCATTCCTTTCTAACTATATTTAAGTAAAAAATCAATGCTTGAGTCTCGTTCAAGAATACGGCTTAGTCTCATTTGTGGTTACTAAAATTACTGTTCAATAATACTGTCCTTGCAGTTATAGGATGATGATGATGAATCATCAAGGCATTTACCAACGCACTTGCTCTACGCCATTTCATACCAGTATAGGGTGTAAAGGCTTAGGCGTTCACGCGGGCCAGTAGGATTGGCCGACTTCACGATCTTTGATCTCTTCCAGCGTGCGGAGGTTTCCTCAGATGTTTTCCTTTTCCCGTAAGAACGTCGGATTACGGACATATGATTGCGAAAATTCTAAAACACACTGGTACGTGGCGGGATTTGACCCTCAGCCTTCCCGGTAGGAGGGCTAAGGCTCACATTGAGCCACCGACGCTCTTACGCATTTAACATTATTGTAAATTTATCAGCATCATCATAGCAGCCTACACTATGTCTACTGTTAACCGTTGCTAGGCAACTATGAGGTAGTACCTACTAGGTACACGTTGTCTGTTTGTATTCGTATCATGTGGCCAAATGGTTTATACTCCCCCGGGAAGGCTCAGACTGCTCAGCTCGATTTCAATACGTGAGTCGGTTTACTGAGACGAGGGCGACCATAGTTTATGCGTCGATATCATCTTGATGGATTGTAATAGATAACATAATAAATAAACCGCAATAAATGAATATGAATATTAATATATCTGTTATCACGTTTAGAAATAAATTGGATACCTAAGTTATTAAACTTTAATATGGTTAAAACGTTAGAATTTGTCCGCGTGGGAAGTCAAAAAATGGCTTTGTTCAGCAGAGGACAGTGTTGCCATGAGTTTTAGAAAAAGAGCTTTTTGGGAAGCCAAAAATAGGTCATCATGGCCGATGAAATACCAAAAAGTCTTGTTACAATGTCGAAAACTTCATATTTGCTAATATTTTAAAGACAGTGAAAAAGAGCTAGATTGCTCTTTTCGGGCTAAATTGTTAAAAAAGGAGTTCACCTATACTAAAAAGTGCTAGATCTAGCTACAAAGGGCTAAGGTGGCAACACTGGCAGAGGATACTTATGCTTTAATGATGATAAAAAAATGTTGCCACAATTCATAATCATACTAAATTCCAATTGTGTTCACAATTAACAATATTATTGTTTAACAAACGTGAAAACTATACACATGTCGTAAACAAACGCGTTTGGTGAAACAATAAACAAAATCGTTTTGTTTATATACTACTGATTGGATATATCAGGCTCAGTATCACTTTAGCGTTTGCGGTTGTGTGACACTCGATTTGATTATTTTCCTTCATTTGAAGACATAACAGAAAGGTACCCAAACCCAATAATATTCTGTATATACAATGGCAGATACGCCATCCGTGCTCAAAAACGAACACCGAACCACCTTTTGTTTGGGTATATGTGTTCGAAATTCGAAATATGTGTATGTGTGCTGTACTGCATTCGGAACACTTTTTTGATGTTTTGTGAGCATATCACGAATCCATACTTTTATACATCATTGCCTAATCAAATCTTCAATTAAAGTGTCTATTGTAAGATTTCAGTGTATTGAGAAATTGTCTTATAAGTGATTGGGGTAATCATTACATGCTTTTTTCTTATATCTGTTCTTTGAACTCCTGTTATTGGTAAAAAAGTTCAGCGATTTTTCATCACTAAAATAAATATCCAAAAGTATCTTCTAGTGCAAAATACTTGTGTAATTAGGGATGTTTAAAAATTTTTGAAATAAGCAAGATTTAATAATAGTGGCAATTAGCAAACTAAGTTGAAATTATTTGTAAATTGGTTATTTTAATAGATGTCTAATAAAAGTTTGATAAGGATAATACAGTTCATATTTTGACTCATAAATAAATGGTAAATCAAGGCTTTAATAATTTCCACGCCAACCAAACTCTAGCAGTTCATATGCACCTGCTACCAGGCATACTAACCAACATAAGATGGAAGAGCGTCCATGATAAACAAATTTATATTTAGTTGTTTAATAATAATACATTTTTTTCCAGATGCGGAACACAATGATATTCCTTCTCATGATCACAATATCAGTCATAGAATCCGTTCCAGTTATGACGAGACAGGGTTTATTAAGGCAAAAGAGTCACCAACAGTTCTGCGCTGGTCTCTTAAATTTCAACAACTTCTTCTACTCTATGGATGAGAGACGAAACGTCACCGGAATCCCCGCTGACATGAGCATACATTGGAAAACTGGGAACATATTCTTCACACTTATCAGCGAGGAAATGAAGATGAGTCTCCAAGTCTTACATCCTAGCGGTGAATTCGAGACAATCAAAGTCGCCGGGTTGGGTCAATCTACGTGTGTTGATAACCTTAACGACGTTGTTTATCTAGCCACAGATAAGGGGTTACAAATACAAAGAAACGGCTCCATTGAGCTGTTTACGGCTTTGGGAGAAGACGTCATGTATATCGCGGTGAGCGATGGATCAGCGATGTACATCGCTACTTGGCCGCAAAATCGCGTGCACAAGATAACAAATGACGGTCAAAAACAAGAGACGTTTTCCGCGATTCCCAATGGACACGGATTGACCGTTGATACCAGGAACAACATATTTTTCGTCGCAACAAAAACTTCTTACGTTCTCAAAAACGGTTTTAACATTCCCATCAAAATAAAAGGGTTGCCGAGCGACAAATGACGGGGTTTTCGTTAGCAGATCAGATGAAGTGTTTGCTATGGATGAAAATAGTAACTTGTACGTTATTGATGCTGAAAATGCAAACGCGAGACATCTTGGCAGCTTCAATGTTACAGGCGTGAATTCATTCGCTATGGATTCCGCCGATAATGTTTTGATTGGAATCAAGGGAGCTATTGTTAAATTCAATGCATATGAAAAGAATCCGTGTTCTGATGTTGAAAAGTAAATATAGATTGAATAACATTAAATTTTGATACAAAGCACTAACTTTAATAGCACTTTGTTTCTTTCTTCCACTAATTAGTTTTTTTACTCAATTAAAAGTCTCGAGTAGATTTGCAAATAGCACTTCTATTATTTTTCACTAAATCTAATCGTAATTCTGTGGCTTATTGGCAGTGGCGTGCACAGAGATGATGAGTAGGGTATGCAAAATGAGTGACACTAATCGCAAACACAATAATTAATTTTTGCTGTTGATGACAGCAGATTGCCTATGGTTTCAAATCTGTAGAGGAAAATCGGCGAACAAGTGGGAATCATTTAATATATCATTTAGTACGCACATATGCATTGCTTTTTTGCATGTACCGAGTGCACGTCGCTAGTCATTGGTAGGCTGTTGCCTTCCAAGGTTCAGGTTAAAATACCGCCTAGTACCAATTTAATTTTGATTGCATTTGATAGAATTAATTCGGAATTAAATCCTAGACATACTCATATAGTTTTAAGATAGGGGTCTCTCTGAGTGCAAGCACTCGCCTAACGCCTAAACGTGGCCTCCGAAGCTTGCAATTATTTTTTTTTCAGACAATCAGATGATTTAGGGTACTAACCGAATTTTAAAAATCGCAATAAGTGACTCACGGTCTGCCCGCAGTATTCGAACCCACTACTGCCCGATTCACGCAGCGATCAAAACCAATAGTCCAAGAACCCCAAGACCTTACTTATTTTCTCACAAAAAAAATATAAATGGGATAAAGTAGTTTTAGTTAAGTAGAGTGTGTGCATATCTGCTAGCTTGTGTCGACGGCCAATTCATAGGTACCAGGTGGTAAAGGTAGATAAATACAGTCCTTTTTTTTTTCGAAAATTCTCAATGCTGATTTAAACATGTGCTTTAGATAATTTTGTTAAAAATTTATAATCATTATTGCTAGACACTTTCCATCGGCGCTTAATACTTATCAGGGGCTCTGGGATCTTGCTCTACAAAGCAGAAGCCATTAGATCGAGCAGGCACTTTAGTTTAGCACTAGTCAGTTCGAAAAATAAAATCGATCCCCGGGCAGTACAAACATTAGTGTGTATGTGCGTCTGCATTGGTTTAGATGTTTCTTGACTTATTTTACGTAACAATAATGTTCATAACACTTTCTTCTCAATAAGTGTGGATTTGTTCATGGATTTCATGTCAGATGTACATACACGCGCCTACGTAAATTTAAAGAGTCAAGTGAATAACTTGTATTATTTCTAAGAGGAAACGAATTCTAAAATATAGCATTTTTTATAGCACTGCGACGACTAAAAAAGGAAAAAGGCACAGCAGAAGGCGTAAACAAAAAAATCGCACTACATCTACTACCACTGAAGCTAACGATGAAGAAGAAGAAGAATAGATAAGCTTGTTAGTTAATATTTTTTATTGTTTTTACTGTTTGTTGATATTAAATGCAATACAATGTTGTTCGAAATCTTTTGCTATTTCATTCTTTGTACGGTTTCACGACATCTAGTGATAATTTATAGAACTAACATGACGGGTAATAAAGGAAGTTTACAATATTGACAAGAGATGACAGTATTTCTCTGACTTCCATAATGTAAAAACTTCGTAAAAAAATATTTGTATTTATAAATAGTATTCACAAGGGTTTTTAATTTGCTTTATTTGTAAATAAAATTGAAATATAGTTTTATTCAAGCATTATTAATTTATAAACGTGATACGCAAATTTGCTGAAAGGAACGTTAAAAATGTTGCCCGTACATTTGATTTCCATTCTTTATGTCTTTTGGTGCATGGATCTGTGGAAAAAACTGATGTACCTATATGAAAAACATGAAGGAAATACATTGACAATATATAATTTAGCAAAATTCATTGAATCAGTAGCCTACTTTAATAAAAAGAAACAAATTTACCTACATGCATGTTAGTGAATCAATAAAATATATTACTGTTATTGCAAACAAGTATCTATGATAAATGTGAGCAACTGGGTAATTTATAGAACGGATTTGGCAACACAATGTACTCTACCATTGCAACTTCCATTCAATGTTCCGTTGTCTGTCATTCATTTGTCAAATTGTCATACGCGTCGGTGATGTGTCGGAGTATGATCGTTGTCCGTTAACGCGATCGATTTGTAAATGTGGTGCGTTCATGTGATAATGAGAAAACACACGCCTAACTACCTAATCATTAAGTGATAAATGTGTTCTTCGTTCAGTGTACTGTTATAAATTTGTTGTTTTTTTGTATGTCATCGGATCTCCAACATGGCGGCGGCACGGCACAAATCACAACAGAAAAATATATCCTCGATATTTTCGAAGCTCCAAGGTGCTTTCTCGGATGCGGTATGCCCCACAAAGCTTGCCACGGACAAGAGAACTTTGGACAAAACTTGGAAACTAATGGACAAAGTAGTGAAACTGTGTCAACATCATAAAATGAACTTGAAAAACAGTCCCCCTTTCATTCTAGATATTCTGCCGGATACATATCAGCGTTTACGCGTAATATACTCTAAATACGAAGATAATATGCAAGCGTTGAATAGTAACGAACATTTTAATATATTTATTATTAATTTGATAAGGAAGTGTAAGCAGGCTATAAAATTATTTAAAGAGGGAAAAGAGAAAATGTTTGATGAAAACTCACACTACAGACGCAATTTGACGAAGCTGAGTTTGGTGTTTAGTCATATGCTCAGTGAATTGAAGGCGATGTTCCCTAATGGGACATTTGCTGGTGACCAGTTCCGCATAACCAAGAGTGATGCTGCAGAGTTTTGGAGAACCAACTTTGGAAACAGGTATATTATTTCTTGTATTTAATTACCTACTTATATATTGGCACAATGATGATATGAAAAGTATTTACTTTTACTTTACACTAATGATACTCACAAAGTTTGTTTACATAAGATTGAAAAATAAGTTAACTTACTTTTCTAGTAATAAGTGATCATCTAACAGCATGTTATTTAAAATAGACGAGTTTCGCCTAACCACTGCCAAATAGTCTTAAACATTATGCTTTATATGGCATTAAAGACATTTAAAAATAATTATCATTGAGCCAGAAACATGAATGACAAATTTGTCTAATTTAATTTTAAGTCTCAGTTCAGTTATACCAAACTAATTCAACTTAATACAGGCCAGCATTATCTGAATAAAAAGGTTTGCCTTGCATCACATGTTTCTGATTGCATCCACTTAACTCTTCTAACTGAAATAATATCGCGACGCATGACCATATTTGTATGAAATTTTGGTTATTTAAACTTGATAACTTGATTTAAAAGGAAGTTTTAAATATACATTATATGTAAAAATAAACTTAAAATATTCGCAAAACTTCAGTGAAGCTGATTATATCACTGCATGGCAGAAGCGGCCCTGAGACTCTTTGTATAATTTTTTAAGGCCTAGAGCCATCTGCGCTCACCAATTTCCCAATGAAGCTGTAAACTGTATCTGAGACCAACAGCAGTAGTCAGCTAAATAAAACCTTCCTTTAGTTAGAACATTGCTATAAGGACACACATTAAGAGTTTGCTAAACCTTAACTCTTTTTGGATAGATGTTACTAATTGTTGTGATAACACTAGTTCTTCTGAACTAGCACATTTTTTTTACTAGGTGGTAGACTCTTTAATCTCAAACTCAATAATGTTTTATTAAATAAATAATTAAATAACATTTTTAAATCGTCAAAAAGTTAGTCTTCATGAATCTATCCATACTGAGTCACACTCATACATATACATCTAGATAGGTACCACAGTGCCAGATATTGTCCTGTGAAACAGAAGTGTTCAAAGGGTGAGGGCACTGTAGCTATTAAAATTACCGGGCATAAGAGACCTAACATCTGTTTCTTGGGTTATGGGTGCAGTGCAGTATTGACGGAAAACAATAAATGTATATCTGTATTGTTCTCAATCAATGCTGCTCTTTCATGGTCAGGGGTATCATAAAAACAAATAATTTTATTTACTACAATATTTTTTGATGAATTCATACTATACTGTTTAGTAACTTGCAGCACTGTCAAAATTGTGTTAGCAGGTCAGGTGTACACGGGATAGAGTGCTTTGAAGCCTCCTCTCTCCCCTATCCCTAAGACTAAAAAAAATAACTACAATGGTATCATAGTCATGTATGTGAATTTCTTCTTAAATACCTAATATGAATTTTGAATTTTTTCATATTCACAAAACCTTTTTTAATTTCACAGTACATACTTTTAGTGTAAGCAAAGTGTAGAAACAAGTTACAATTTCCCTTTGTAAAATAATGTTTTGTCTTTTGTTTAATTGACAAGCTGATACTAAATTTTAATATGTTGTGAAAAATAAATTCAATGGGATGAATCACAGCGCAAAATATGTATATTTTTAAATTTATTGTGTCATCATCACATTATGGTTTGTCATATGGGTCCATTTACTAGACTAGCCATTTTGTTAAGGACCACAAGGATATTGGTTAAAAAAATAGTTTTTGTCATTGTTTGCAGAACAATTACGATTGCTATGTTTTCGCACGCAACCGCAAGCATTTCTCTTCTAATGATATTATGTACAGTCTATAAGGTAATATTTGTTGTAAAAGTAATAAAATAAAATTCCTTTTTGATAACGGTATTGGTATTTATTTATTTCACATTTTAAATTCATTCTGTATAGAGGATATTTCCACCCATAAAGGCGGCAACGTAAACTGTGTGCTGCCTGCTACTCTTCTCTCTAAGTTATTACAGCCTAAATGGTGAGCGCAGATGGCTGTTCTTAAATAAGCCTTTTGCCCCATATTTGGTCGAAGGCTTTCGCGGTTCTTGAAAGAAAATCTATTGTATAAATCATATAAACACGCTTAATATTTATGTTACCTACTAATTCTACACTTAGGTATTGCTAACTTGTATATTTTTTCAAACTGTACTTTCTTCTTATTACGATACACGGAAACATGATTTAATATATGTATATTGACGTTTTTAAAGTTGCAGGTTCGAATCCATTAAACTCATCTTTTTAAGTGGCATACAGTACTATTTCTCGAACCACGCATACAATTTATTGCTGGACATCATTCAATGCTTGATAGACTTGGCCCGAAGGCCAAGTCGTCGTTAGGACTAACCGAAGTTAGTAATATCTCTCTTGGTCTCGAAAGGTGGACAAATGGGACTCCATGCATCTATCTTTTTATACCTTACTCGGTTGATGCTTTACTAAATAACAGTTTTAGATTTTGTGTCGTGTTGTCTGAGGCAGACTGTACTTAAAACAATGTGACATCGGTTCTCACACGACTTCCTAACTAACTAATTTAACTTCCTTATTGACAACTGAACGTGAGAAAGAGCCGTCTTGGTAATTATATCCAAGGTAGCAATGCGGAGAAATTTCCAAGCTATTTACGAGTACATGTTATTTAAGAAGCGTCGGTGTCTCATAAGTGTGGACTGCTGCCTTCCGATCTGGAGGGCGCAGGTTCAAATCTGTTTTCGAATAAACCTTCAAACCAATGTGTTTTCGAATTTTCGAAATTATATGTACGTTTATCCGATGCTCTTACGGTGAAGGAAAACGTCGTTAGGAAACCTGCGCACGCCTAAGAAGAAATTCCAAGGTTATGCGTGAAGGCGGTCAATCTGCACTGGGCCCGCGTGGACGAAAAGTCCTGTACTCCTTATACGGGTAGGCTCGTGCCCAAAGAGTAGTACTCCAAACTTTTTGTCTGCTTTTACCGAGTTACCCAATAAAGTGATGTATTATCTGAATCTACCTGCACATAATGGGTTTGTCAATACTACAATCGAAATCGATTCCATTATATTGAACAATGCTATTGTTTTGTAACTATGGTGGCCTGTTTTAGTGAGAATTCACTGTAACGCAATTCGCATATAAAATAGCTCTAGGTTTATAATTTAAGTATGGCTGAATGGCACTCTGTTATAATCGCTTTCTTTTACTGATTTGTATTTTTTACTGAAGTAAAATATTGCCTTTAGATCTGGCGGGTGCTAGTTCAAATCTCACTTACCAATGTCTTTAGTCGTGGGGATACCTGCGCACGCCCATGAAGAGATTAAAAGGTTTTGCGTGAAGTCGGCCAATCCGCACTAGGCCCGCGTGGACGACTAAGGCCTATACACGAGTAGGCTCGTGCCATTCGGTGAGGACATGTAATGAGCTGATGATGATTGAAGTAAATGAAAACTTGTGTTATTAGACCGACTTAGTGACTTTCAATGTATGGTTTGCCCCTTGGATTCAAACCCACACCCCCTGATTAGGCAGCAATCTAAACTCTACATTCAGACTACTCGGCTCTATAATAAACGTTTATTTTGGACAACTTAAACTTGAAAGGATAAGTCTCCGTTGTAAGTACTCTTCTCATAAATCACTGCCATATCGGCAACGTGAGTCGGTCCGCCAATGTCTTTAGGGTGCTATCGGGGCTGACTCTTAGGCCCGTATTCTAGAACGAGACTCAACGTTCATAATTTCATAAATTCAGTTAGAATGGGATAGCGCTATATACGATAAATAGCGGCATCCACTGTATTTAATTTCAGATCAATGTTTGTGTCTTCTTCTAGAATACGGGCCTAAATCTGCTTATCAGTGACGCTGTCGTTTTCAGCTCCATATAACTGCTCTGTAGTCATATTCTATACTACCATCTTATTGATAAGATCCACTAGACCACGATAACTCTCTAATTAAAGCTACTTGATAATATTTACGTAATGGACTCATTTACACGATATCGTGTCTTAGCATAGCACATATACCCATGAATGGTCGAGATATAATGACTCGGTATCCAGTATCAAACCATTGGCAATGTGGTCGTTGAATAAACACATAGGCTACGTTTTACTACGGGAGAAAATTTTATACCGCAGGTAACACCGCGGGGCACAGCTAGTGTAACATAAATATGTAAAATACAGATATGTTTGTTTAATCTACGATACTGGCATTAAATTGGCACCTTTTTATTTCATGAATGAAAGTGATAGACGCTTATCATTTACATTCATATATATTGTTATCAATCGACAGAGACTGATATAGAACATTTATATCTTATCACTTCCGTGTGTGCTAGTGTTTTGGTATTATGTAGGTATTTAAAATGCACCTTGTTAGTGTGTTGTTAAGGGTTAAAACCGGTTGTTTCCCGGGAAACGTATGGGAAAATGGCAATTGATAATTTCCTATGTATATCAAGTCATTTCCTTTCATTTATATTGCGGATTGTATATTGGGCTTAGCTTGTAATGTTATCGTTTTTATACTTAAATATTTTAGTGGATATTTTTTGGATCTGTTTAATTTAAAAAATAAAAATTAAATTCATACCATCCTCCATCAGTGGCGTCCACGGTATGATTTGTCTCTTGCCTGATTAAAATAAGATTTGTAATGCAATTTAGACGTCTTTACTAAGAGTACCTAACTACGACAAACGCTAGACGAGATTTCCCGTATATACTTGGTATTCTACGTATTAGGTTTCAAACCTAATAAAGTTGATATTTATAGTACATATAGTGCACTTAATTACTTTGTAATGATTCACGATTGCAATGTAACATACAACTCGTAAGCACTGTGATATATCTACGTTAGAAATATCAGTATTATTATTAGTATTTTTTTCAAACAAATCATTAGAAATCATTTTTTTTAATCAAATCAAAATATTATTTATTTCATTTAAAACCAATAAAATGTACATGACAACTAATGAACTAGGTAAACCTGTTTTACCTAGTTCAGGTAAAACATTATGAAGGAAAAGCATTTAAATATTACATTATTTCATTAAAACATTATGAAGGAAAGGCCAACTCGTTGTATTAAAATGCATATTGAATACAGATTGTTAATGATCAATCAATCAAGTAAAAACTGTATTGAAATTTCGATGCACAAAAATGCTATGCTATGTTCACCTCGCGAATAATTCTCTCGTTATAACGTCAAATGATACAAAGGCGCACACTTTTTTATGAAAAAAGGTTAACATTTATAGAAAGGCTGCGTTTATGTAAAAAGTCATAGTAGTAAAGCTCAGTTTGGACTTCCCGAATGAATATCATATTTTGTTTTTGTACAATTCCCGTTTTCTGTTATGTAAGTACATGTTGCCTAACCTTACTAAATCAAATCATCTATTTGTCAGGCATTGGTAGTGAAATAAATTGTTTTAACTTTATATTCATAATTCTTAGCTGCCCGTATTAAGTTAGATACATTGAAATTTAAGTTAAGAAGATACGTCTTCTAATTATAATGCAAACCTTGAACAATTTTTATCGTTAATTATTAACTCGAAAGGTGGTCATACATCTGTCGTGGCACTTTCATTTCGTGCTGGGTGCATAAAGATCGAGTTTGCAAAGGAAGTACGACTTTATACGATGTAATATAACACTCGATAATGTTATTAATACCACCATTTCCTTCCTGTGCTTGCGATATCACAATTTCCTTCCTTCTAAAGTGATGATAGCATAAGCAGGTGGGTTGAGGATAATGAACTATGTTACTAACTAACTAAGTTAGTACCAGCAGAGAATAATAGAGAATACTAACTTGTTCAATTCAAATTTTCTATATTTTGAATTGGATTTCGGTCGGAATTTCAACTAATGAGTCTACACACATTACTATAAGAAGGTTCTTCACCATTCCATAATGAGTCTTAAGTCTTGAGGGTTTGTGAATGAAAGTGTACTTAGGTTTAAGTAGATTTTACGAGGTCTCAGCCAGTCTATCCTACTCGAGGGTTTCGACCCTTACCCATTTATTTCACTAGCTACGGTGCCCTTTCTTGAATCACAGGAAATCATAACAGTCCTATTTTACAGTATGATATCTGGCACTTTGGATACCTACCCAAATGTTTAAATATCTACTTCGCAATATTTTGCAAGTTAACACTTCTACGGAACAAAACACAAAACTCAACATGCACAGGACTAGAATTGTAATTCGAAGGAATATATAATTATTAATAGAACTACTAAGTATTTACACGAGGGACATGAAAAGCTTAATATGACGGTTCATCCATTAAAACAATGAAACGAGGAAAACCTTGACGCCTTGCACAAGTGGTCTAAGCTATTAATAAATGGCACACCCTACTGCACCTGATGCGTCCTGTCGTGTGACCTTTACTTTCTATGTCGATATATTTTCAACTTATATTCCTACTATACCATTTTGGGAAGACTTTTTATCAGCTTTCTTCTCTGCATTTCTTCATCCATTATGATCATTAAGTAGTTTTTATTTTAAACCAAGATTTTACTGAAGATAAACAGCGAGATTATACAATAGAAGACGTGTGGTATTTAAAAAGAACCTTAAAGCACAGATAAAATAAATACGTAACTTCAAGTGAAGACTGCATTTTTCCTATCCTGTAGTCACGTATGAGTTCGCGTGTTTGCTCCGGGATTTCTATTTGAACTCATTCCCAGTGACCGCCTGTCGCCTCTTGCGAGTTCTGCCTCAAATCCATATGTTATACTTATCTTTATCATGTTACGAGCTCGACTGGAGCCGAATTTGGGTTCTTAAAAGGGTTCTTCAAAGCCTGCTTCAGAGTTTAATGTAAGGCACACTTTCGGCTTGGTCACACTGCAAAATTTCGTCTTGGTCATACTACATAATTTCGTTTTGGTAATTACTGTTCACCATCGAGGGGCACGAGCCTACCCGTATAGGGTATATAGGCCTTAGTTACCCACGCGGGCCCAGTGCGGATTGGCCGACTTCACGCACAACCTTTTTCCCTCGCTGTAAGAGCGTCGGCTCAACGTATATATATAATTTCGAAAATTCGAATAGACATTGGTACGTAGCGGGATTTGAACCTGCTACCTACAGATCGTAACGCAACAGTCCACATCAATGAGCTATCGACGCTATTTAGCAGTCTTTAAGTCTTAGTCTGTTATATATCTAGCAGCAGTTGTGACAGAAATAGTCTCTGACCTACTTCAAAATCTCTTCATTTTATTTTAACTCAATCTAACATCGGGTAGTCGAATAAAGTAGTCTAAAAACGGAATCCGTAGTCGGATACGGCGGGAGAGCGGCGTTCGCTCAAAACATCCGGCGGCCTTAACGACCCCATTCAGAAGGTGTGACGTCACTCTGTCGTCACTCACCGGGATGCTGGGAAAGGACGGCTGGTTCATAAAGGCTGCCTGTCCACCAGAGCTGAGCGTAGAAACGGAGCATTTAACGAGGAAGCATTCATCAATAGAAATGCATAAAAATTCTGCGCTAAAGACTATTGAGTGATTGTATGTAATTATATTGGTAGACTTTAACGTCTCGCATTGCTCCGTTTATTCGCTTCGTTGTGGTGGACAGGCAACCTAACGCTCGATTTGCCAGTACAATCTATTTAACGAGCTCGCGTAAAATACGTGCGAAAGAATAATGGAAAAATTCACAGCGAAATGTTGTGTCGCAAGTTTTGAATTTTCAATGCTGCTGTTGTTATTAAATAATATCATATTATTTCACCTTTTGAGTAGACTTTGATTTTCCTATTATATATTTATATATTTTATCTTTACTGTCCAAGTTACCTTAGTTTCTTGGTATTCTGACTGAAATGCCTGTAGCATCATCGATCGTTATTATGCTTTGAGAAACGTTTACCTTTTCTCATTTCATGTCATAATCGGATACAATTATTTTCTGCCGATTTTTAACATAATTCTTCCATAAATACCATTATAAGCATTCATTTATTATTAATATTACGGTCCCCTAATATTAAGTTTGATACAAATTCACTCGGCTGCATCCAAAACGCAGCGAAACTAGGAGCATAAATCTAAATCTTCCGTCGGTAATGGCTTTGCCCAAGAGCGGAAATGAAGCCTTTAAAATTATGATGTAACTTTAACTATCCAATTTTCAAGTTTAACTTGCTTCCGAGTTAAATGTTCAAGTTAAAGAGATGTTTTCGACACGACTTAATAAACGTGGTTGCCGGACGAATCTTCTGGAATATAGCCATCAGCGTATAACGTCCCACTGCAGGGCATAGGTCTTCCCACACATCATGGTTATGGCAAGTCAGGGCCCTGGCCCACCACGAGGGCCCAGTTGCAGATTGCTGGGTTTTAAAGACTTGCCATCCTGAGACAGCAAAGTCAAACGGCTTTACGTGCTTTCCGAAGCAGGAGGGACGAGGTAATATAATCGGTCACCCACTAATGGCTGATCATTGCAATAGTTACGTTACGCCATCGAGCCATCATAGTATCTGGAATAGAGCTCAGTGAACAACAGAGACAGCTTTATAATGTGAAATCTCAAATCTAAAGTTATGTTTGCTCTTTCAACTGTGTCCCAAAGAACAGTTCCTGCTACAATCAAACTAAAAATACCATAAGTATTTTCAGCTTTATCGATAAACAAAAAAATACTGTATTTAAAATTAACAAAAGGTATTTTTTAAAATTAGAATAATTGCAAACGTAATGCACAGTCATTGTTAAGCCTCGTTTTGTTTAATTGTTTCGGCTTTACGTTACAAATGGCAGTGTTCAACTTAAAATACTCTCATTGATTATTCCATCCGCTCAGGCCATTGGTCCGTATTCATTTAAACGCGACATTAGGGGTATTGTACCACATACATGATCATTGAACGAATGACGAAATAAATCATGGTAAGTAGCCAGTTGTTAAAGAGTGACATCCAATGAAAATTCATCTCAAAATCAAAAGGGGTTTAGTCGATGTATAACCGAAGTCTCAAAATCCTTCAGTGCCTATAGCTGCTTCAATTACTCTTCACTTACTGTCAGCTCTGGTTAGTATCAAAGTGTCTTCAAGTGTATTTCAGATTCAAGTTCACATCAGACACGTTTTATAATTGATATCGATGTATGAAATTATTTTTCTATTTAGATTGTCAAATCATTCAACATTTCGAATAACAGCACTACTAACACAAAACTGACAAAACCTCTTTAAAATAGGACTTATCTTAAAGACAACACAAACCAATCTAAGTAAAATTGATTACCAATTTTGAAAAATTAAATGTATTTTTAGTATCTCTTAGCAAATTAACTTTGAAACGGGCTGATATTATTATGTAAGGCAGAATGGGTTGGTGCTTGTCCCAAGTTTCCAAGGATACACCGCTGATGGGCCCTCTCGGTGTGTTATCAAACTTTGACACTTCGGTAATAATTTGACGGTACTCGTATTACGTATTGTAAAGCTAACAATCAACAGAACACTTTGGATTCTGTCAAAACTTGTATATGACGTGGGGGATGTTTATTAGGTTCAGTGACAACTATTATTACAACTTCAGTTCTAATTGAAACTTCATTGTAGACATACAATTGAAACTTAGCAATTGTAAACGTACGAGTAGCTATTAGCAGCAGTTTAATAACGTTATTTCTATGATCGTTAAAAATATGGCAGTTATGATTATCATTTTTATAAGCCTGAACGACTATCTACTATATCTCACTGACCATCAAAGAAAACAGAAACATATTAAAGAACTTAAACCTAAGTGGTTTCTATAGTCCTTGAAAAAGACAGTTATTCAGCTAGATTTTTTGTCTTGTCATGTATGTAACAGGCCCGAAAGCTATTGGCGGATTGGAGACAGAGATTTTTTATGTAAAGCGTAAAATGCTCTTCGGCCCAAGACTTGTGGAATGGTTGCTGGTGGAAGGCAAATCAGAAAACGGGTGGGCTGAGATGTATCTTGCCAAATTAGGACTCGAACTTTACACCTATTTAACTTTAACTCGATAGGTTAAAGTTAAATAGGTGTAAAGTTCGATGTGAAACAGAGAACTTGGAAATATTCCTGATACCTGAACCACGAAATCTGAGTAGTTTAAGTGATAGATATCCAATAAATCTTGTCCAAATAATATTACCACTCTCTATCCCTAACTAGTCGACTGCAAACAGAGGACTTTACTGAGATAAAGTAATAATGATTGAAGAATTTTTAGTGAGTAAAAATTCTCAGTGATCTCAAAATATTGCGACGCTAAATGTTACCCCTACAAGCCAAGACCTTTTCCTTACTCAAATGATGTCGTAACGTTTTGCCTTTCGGTTGTTATTAGACTAGTTTACAACGCACTGAATACCTTCAATTCGTGATCGGCAAAATGCCACGGTGTGCACCGAGCGCTGACATTTAACATCCTAGTGCGCTTGAACGAATCGAAATAAAAATTATTACCGACTTATAGGATTCTTGCGCGGAACTGAGGAAGGCCTTCGATTAAGTAGCCCCTGACACTGAAACGTATAATAGGATAGATTCTTTTATTTATTGTGTTCTCGAAAAGTGAACGGATATCCCTGCAATTCCGTTTATTATGAGATAATTTATAATGGAGTTCTCTCTTTTCGAATTTCATTAGTATTCTTTGAAAACATTCTGCTATGTCATGTGTCAATGATGTTACGGATACAACACTTATAAAAAAGTGTTAATGACTAAGGATATCAATCAATCATCACTACAACAATATCCTTTGGGTTTGTTGAGAGTTCAAAGCTGAATTGCAGATATAACAAAACATCAAGATATATTTGAAAGTCCGCAATGCGCACAGTTTAGTAAACTTTGGAATCATTATCGGAAACGTTTCCGGAGCCTGCAATGAATTTCTTTGATGGAAATGTTTATGGGCACCGGTGAAACTTAAATCAGGTGAACCGTATCCTCGTTTGCCTTGCTTTTTATAAAAAATGCTGAAGCAAATTTAACTTTAATAGTATCTTTATTTTATCATAACTTATTTAATAGCTGGGTACACGAATCATGCATAAGCGGAATTAACCATCAACAATAAACCGCTGCTAGATCTTGAAATTGAGGATGAACACCAACAGATTCAGTAGAATTCCTGATATTGACTTTATCTGTGAATATACCAATATTCATTAATTAAGTCAACTCTAAGTATGAAGTATCCAAATTGTACAGTACATTAATAGATGTAACTCATAAATTCACACCTTCAAGCGTTTTCCCCACCGGAACAGGACGCGGATGTCGTGACGAAATGAAACATATTCCGGTTTCCCCCACTGCCATATTTCATTACAGCGACGAAAAAAAATTACTCCCAGACTTTATTAAGAATCGTTGGGATTAAGCAGAGCTCAGTCGGCTCTGTAATTGAATATGTGATTTTGCTGTTAGCTTTTGAATATTATAATTACTGAATCTGGAGTCAACGTGATGAAATGGTATCAAACAATTTACTTAGAAATTTACTAGCATTTGGGTTTCTTTGGTAAATTGACAGTTATTAATAAATGTTAACTCATTGTTTTAGCTTCAAACGAATTATTGTATATTAAATTTATGGCTAACATGTAAATATATAATGTAAATACACGCAAGGTTAACGGGGACAAATTGTTGTTTTGGTTTCCCGTTTTCATGCGGCTATTCTTGCTTGCCGTTGTTAAAAGTATCAACTCATTGCCACTTGTAATAAACCAATTGAAACCGTCTCGCGAACTTGACCTCTCGTAAAAACTGTAACGTTACGCTTCGTCCGCGTATTATCAAAGCATTATCGCAATCCGATATCGTCTCTAAGTCCAAATGCTCAAGTTCCAATTTAGATCAAGATTCTATTTCTAATCTCGCTAGCGTAATATCTCTATTTGTACGTTACCCACTATGACAGAGGGACGGTTATTGCTTGCCACCGCAGTTCTGGCATCTATTGATTCTTATTTTTCCACCTTGCTCTTCTTGAATGGATTATTTTTGTTCCCATTGTAGGTACTTTCACATATTTGGCACTGGATGTGTGCCAAGGGATTTCGGTTATCGGGCGCCGACGATTCTCCCTTTACGCGACTTAGTTATTGTTACGTTGATATATTTTTCATTTATTGGTTCTTATTTGTCTTTACTGTAAAATAGTATTATTCCGTTTTTTCCGAATGTTAACATGAGCATTATTTGCTTTCTCTGTGCTGCTTTGCTATAATAGTTTTTGCAACTTCAATGTTGAGTTCAGTTAATTACCGTTCTTAATTTAATTCATTATTAAGGATCCCTCGTGTTTCACGAGAGTAAATCGTCCACGTGTTGTTTGTTAAACCTGATTCACTTAACTGCACATATTAATTGATTTATGGAGAATATAATTGAATTATTTAATATGTATATTATAAAATGGAAGTCCTGTTATATTCACGGCGGTAGTGCGATTTATATTATTTTTATCGTCTTTAACTTGAAAACATTCGATGGATTTTTATTGAATACAAATAAAGTGTATAGATAAAACAATAATTATGTTACACATACAGGAAATGACGCGGCGTTCGTATATCTTCGCGCCCTTGTGTCGACATTCGTTGTTTTGAACGCCCATTCAACGCATGAATGGTACGTAATTTCATTGATATTGTGAATGTGTGCAGAAATATCGATGTTTATATGTTTCCGTTTGCGGAACAGTGCAGTGGTTGATTGAAACGTTAGTCTAGTTTTGTAAATTGGAATTGTGAAAATAAATAAAATATCCACATACTTTCACACAGCGACATCTAGCTCCAAGCTAAGCATTAGCCTGTAATAATTATAGGTACTAAACGATAGCCTGTAATAAAGATAGGTACTAAACAACGGAAAAATTACATATATTAATATACATTTGAATCAAACAGACATGTTCATACACACAATGTTTGTGCTGCCCGGGGATCGAACCTTTGATTTAATAGCCGACGTCTCAAATATTACACCAGATGGTCGTCAAATATCTTATTACTACTGTGATGTGGTACTATAGACTTGATCACTACGAGCTACTTGAAATTCTTGTTACAACAGCGAAAATATTGAGTTTTTTAACGTAGTTTAAGAATATTACCTTTTTCTTCTATTTTTTATTTCCCTAACGTGTCTTTACGTGCTAAACATATCAACAATGCTAGGAGCGACGGCAATTATTGTCATATAAACGAGTTGAAGCTAATTCAATACTTATTAGATGATTAATAATGTTATTTATAACGTTAACCTTCAGTGTCTAGTAATAATCTTAGGATCTAATTAATACTACGAACAAAAGGATTAAAAGAACCGGATTAGATATCTATATATTTTGTATATAGAGGAGCATGAATCAAAATTATGGACGTTATTAACGGTCCCGCTCGCGTAAATAACAACGGCTTATTTATTTTTATGTACAGTCGCTATCATATATGCAGAAAGGTGACCAAATACAACTGCAGTTTAAATGTCAATAAGTTCTGCACAGTACAAGTTACCATTTATATCTAAACAACAATCGCTTCACTAATATCTGAGCAAATGCTTGTCAATAACATCTATAGACGCAACTTTTCAATAATATCTGAACACCTCGTATGTCAAGACGACATTTTGTGAATGTTTCAGACAACGAAACTTGTTAAGAAATCGGGCCAAGTGTGATCAGACTCGCCCGATATGGATAAAAATAAAGCGAATGTTATTTAGATATAATATAGTGACGTTTACTGTACAAAACTTATTGACATTTTAAACTGTTCAGATGTATTTGGTCACCTTGTCTCTTATATATATATTATCTGATGCGACGTTACCAACATGAAGAAAAACATTATGAAATTCTACAAAGCATGCAAACGTAGGATGTTATCGAGTTTGCTTGTTTACGACCCGAAATTCC